>CANXYC011437351.1:0-27481 GCA_948193065.1 Aleurites moluccanus
CTAGGGACATTATTATAATAATTTATATTACGCAGTTATTCAAATAATCATAATAATGAAAGCCATATATATAAATCATGATATAAAATGTACCAAAAAACAATCATCTGATGATTGGTCTTTAGGGCACAAATCCAACAAACTATAGGCAGCTCAATAAGGTGACTATCAAGAATAAGTATCCCTTATCGAGAATAGATGATTTATTTGATTAGTTGCAAGGTGCAAATTATTTCTCCAAGATAGACTTGAGGTAGGGGTACTACCAGTTGAGAATTCGAAATGAGGATGTATCGAAGACGGCTTTCCGAACCAGATATGGACACTATGAGTTCTTTGTGTTGCTTTTTGGATTGACTAACGCACCAGCTACATTCATGGATTTGATTAATAGGGTGTTTAGGCCATTCTTGGAAAAGTTTGTCATTGTGTTTATTGATGACATTCTTGTGTATTCTAAGAGTAAAAAAGAGCATGAGGAACACCTTAGAATTGTGTTGCAGACTTTGAGAGAGCATCAGCTGTTTGCCAAATTTTCAAAGTGTGAATTCTGGCTTGAGAGTGTGGGCTTTCTGGGGCATATAGTGAGCAAAGACAGGATTGAAGTTGATCCTAGAAAGGTTGATGCAATTCTTAGATGGCCTAGACCCACGAATGTTTCAGAAGTTAGAAGTTTCTTGGGTTTGGTAAGCTACTACAGGAGGTTTGTTAAAGACTTCTCTAAGATTGCAGCTTTTTTAAGCAAGCTCACCAAGAAGCAAGTCAAATTCCAATGGTCGAATGCATGTGAAGAGAGCTTTCAAAAGTTAAAGACTTGTCTCACAACGACACTTGTTTTAGCTTTGTCGTCGGGTGAGGAAGGATATGCGGTGTATTGTGATGCATCGAGAGTAAGACTTGGTTGTGTCCTTATGCAGCGTGGAAAGGTGATAGCTTATGCTTCTAGGCAGTTGAGGAAGCATGAGATGAATTATCCAACTCATGATCTTGAGATGGCTGCAGTGGTATTTGCATTGAAAATCTGGAGGCACTACTTGTATGGTGAAAAGTGTGAGATTTTCACAGATCATAAGAGTTTGAAGTATATATTCCAGCAGAAAGGTCTTAATCTTAAGCAAAGAAGGTGGGTTGAATTGCTTAAGGATTATGACTGTGACATTTTGTATCATCCAGGGAAAGCCAATGTTGTGGATGATGCATTGAGCAGGAAGTCCTTGGGGAGCTTAGCCCATATTCAAGTGAGTAGAAGGCCTTTAGTGAGGGAAGTGCAGAGATTGCATGATATGGGGATCAGCTTGGAATTGTCAGATTCAGGAGTACTGTTGGCAAATTTCCAAGTCAAGCCACTTCTCATTGATCAAATTAGAGAAGCTCAAGACAAAAACCCTCAGTTGGTGAAGATAAAGAATGATGTGGGATCAGAAAAAGCTCTAGGATTTCATGTGGTTGATGGCATATTGAGGCATGGTAGCAGGCTATGTGTTCCAACAGTTGATAATTTAAGACATATGATTCTTAAGGAAGCACATCATGCCAAGTATAATGTGCATCCAGGTGCAACAAAGATGTACTATGATATTAAGAATTCATATTGGTGGAGTGGAATGAAAAGAGATATTGCGGAATATGTATCCAAATGTCTAACCTGTCAGCAAGTCAAGTTCGATCATCAAAAGCCATCGGGTTTACTCCAAGAGTTGCCATTGCCGGAATGGAAATGGGAGAGGGTGACTATGGACTTTGTGGTTGGATTGCCAAGAACTTCAAGGGGCTATGACTCAATATGGGTCATTGTGGATAGATTAACCAAGTCAGCTCATTTCTTGCCAGTCAAGACAACTTATAGAGCTTCTTAGTATGCCCATATTTATGTTGATGAGATTGTCAAACTTCATGGAGTTCCAGTTTCAATTATTTCAGATAGAGGTACTCAATTCACCTCAAGATTTTGGCAAAAATTGCAAGAATGTCTGGGTACTCAGCTTGATTTCAGCACAGCTTTCCATCTGTAAACAGATGGGCAATCAGAGAAGACCATCCAAACTCTAGAAGACATGCTGAGGATGTGCATTCTAGACTTTGGAGGAAATTGGGATGCTCACTTGCCATTGATAGAGTTTGCCTATAACAACAACTATCATTCCACGATCTAGATGTCTCCTTATGAAGCTTTGTATGGCAGGAGATGCAGATCTCCATTATGTTGGGATGAAGTTGGAGAAAAGTATATCGAAGGATCGAAATTGATACGATATACGTCAGAAAAGGTTCCAATAATCCGAGAAAGATTGAAGATAGCTTTCAGTTGCCAAAAGAGCTATGCCAACCGGAAGAGGAAAGATCTTCAGTTTTCCATTGGAGATCTTGTATTTCTAAACATCTCTCCAATGAAAGGAGTTCTACGGTTTGGCAAAAGAGGCAAGTTGTCTCCATGATTTATTGGACCTTTTGAGATTCTAAGTAAGGTTGGGGAGGTTTCATACAAGTTGGCTTTGCCTCCTAGCATGGAAAAGGTGCATTCGGTATTTCATGTATCAATGCTTCGGAAGTATGTTGCCGATCCTTCCCATGTGTTGCAAGTGCCGGAAGTGGATCTCCAACCAGATTTATCATATGAAAAATCCCAATTGTAATTGTGCATAGAATGGTTAAAAAGCTAAGGAACAAGGAAATATCAATGGTTAAGGTTTTATGGAGAAACCAAGCTATGGAAGAATGTATATGGGAAAGTGAGCAAAGCATGCAAGATAAATATCCCCATTTATTTCAGGTTGAAGGCAGGGTATTATAAATTCGAGGACAAATTTATTTAAGGGGGGGAGATTGTAATATATGCAATTTTTGTTATTTTAATTAAATTGCATGTTTGAAGAATTAATTAATTGAAAATGTGAATATTTGAGAAATCCATAAATTTTTTGGTTACAGTTGCAAGATTTTGTGAGACTTATTGCATAATCTTAAAGAAATAATTTGGTAAAGTGTAAAACATAAAAGTTGTGAATTTATGTCTTATCTTCAGTTTTGTAAAATGGCTTGGCAAGATTCTGTGTGTGTGATGAGTTATGTCTCTTTGAGCAAGACTAGTCTGGTTTAGTATTTCTGCAGGAAATCAGTATATGTTTAAAATTTTTGGGAATAACTAAGACAATTTAAGCCAAAGGTGTAAATATGAAAAATATTCCTTTGTGTGTTGTGTTATTGATTGTAAAATTTTAGGAATTTTGGACAAGTATATCTCAGTGGAGAGTGGAAATTATCTGACATGTTCGAATGGATTGTGGGGCAGTAAGTCTAGGTGACATTTAGAGAGTCACCATGGTCTGTGTTATTGCCTTTGTGATTTGAATTTTGGATATGTTGAGCTTATATATGTCTATTTTAAGTGTTAAAAAGAATCAGGAAGTTTGGATATTTGTAACTCATTTGCGAGATGGTTAAGTGTAAGTTATCCAGGAAAGGTTTTAACTCAGTAGAGTATTGGTGTTAGCGAGCCGACAAATGCGAGGTGGCATTTGTGAGCCGGCAATGCGAGCTAGCAAAGTGGCAAAGAGAGATTGCCGAGGTGGCTATTGGTGAAGAGGTATATGCAAGGTGGCATATGCGAAGAGAAAGTTCGCGAAGAGGGAGTTCATGAAGAAGAAGTTGGCGAAGAGGTAGTTCGCGAAGAGGAAGCTCGCGAAGAGGAAGTTCGCGAAGAGGAATTTGGCGAAGAGGCATTATGCGAAGAGGGAGATAGGCGAGCAAGGTTTGGCGAAGAGGGAATGTGCGAAGTGGCAATTCGAGAGTAGCGTTTGGCGAAGAGGAATTAGGCGAGGTGGCATTATATGAAGAGGCATTGCCGAGGCAGCATGTGCGAGGCGGCATATGCAAGGAAGAGTTCACAAGGAGAATTTGGTGAGCTAGCTTAAGTGAGGTAGCATTACCGAAGCAAATTGGCGAGCTAAGAAGTGCGAGCTGGGAATGGCGAACTGGCGAGTGGGATTTTGGGCAGTGGTCTATTTAACCCCAGCATCCAGTAAGCGTTTCTCCATGATTTTTCTTCCTTCTTTCTTCGTTATTCTTCAGTCTTTTCTCAAATCAGTTCCATTTTATTTTCTAAGGCATTAATACTCAAATTAATGCATTAAATCATTAGATTATTCTATTTCAAGGCAGTAATTGTTAGATTTGAGCAGAAATCTCAGGAATTTCAGTGTTGGAGAAATAAAGTAAATTTCTTCAAATTTCATTTCCTTTTAGATTAAGTAAGTCTGGTAGTTAGAATAATTAATTATGGGTGTATAGAAGTTATTGCAAGTATTTTAAGGATATACATTGTAATTAATATTGGAGGAATCAGAATTTATGAACTGTCATGAATAGTAGTGTGAACAGTAAATCTAAATTAAATGCAGATTTTTCTTTAATAGATGAATTAATTGGTGTTGGAAATTAAGAATAGAAACTCTAAGATGATTAAATGTTAATAAATCATAGTGAGTATTATTGATTAAAACAAACCCTAATTTTGAATATTTGGGAAATTTTCTTAGGAGGAGAAAATCAAAGTAATTGAGGAGTTGGAGTTGAGCAAATTGTTAAAGGAAATTCAAGGAGTAATTTGTTTAGAGGTAAGTATGAATATTGCATTTGTTTATTATTTCTTTGCGATTAAATGACCGAATATTCATAATGCTAAATTATATGAATCTTGTATACTTGATATTATATTATTGAGCTATTAATTAACAATTTTATGATATTCTAGAATCAAAATTACCAATTGTTCATGAGATTAACATGTGTATATATATATATATATTATAAGTGACTTAGTCAATCTTTTTGGATTAAGTTCACATGATTCTTACTTGTTAAAGTTGATTGAAATTGTGATATATGTTGATGGTTTTGTGACCAATATATTTCTTGTGAGATTGAAACCTTATAACCCTGTGGATAGAACGCTCTTCCCAATGAGAGAAAATTCATTGGTCCATCGTGCACTTTGGGAACCTAGCTGGTAGGGTTTTGTACTAGTGTTCCACCTCGAGGGGACCACGATCTCTAGGCGTATGCCTGGCCAAGCATGCGTTTGCGATAAGATAGCAAGGACTATTGATGCTCTCTGTTGTGATAGGTAGCATGGCTACTGATGCACTCTATAGTTCTACCATGTTATTTGATAGTGCTATTCGATTATGAGCACTTCTATTTCTTGTAAGCCTAACTACATGATGATTCTTACCCATGTTCTTTGAATTGATATTTCCCTTGGATAAGTATATATATATATGTATGTATATTTCTTTCATACTACATGTTCATATCTTACTGAGTTGAAGGCTCACTCCTCTTCTATGGATTTCAGGTGATAGTGTAGCTCGTGAGGGAGCTAATAGAGAAGATCAAGCTTCTTGACTCATTCTTCTAAGAAGCCTTCATTGTAATAATTTTGATAAATTCATGTATAATCATTATATGATATTATGGCACAATTTTTATTGGAAGTATACTCTAGAGCTCCGTAGATAGTCTTTGGGGATGATAATATTTTGATGTATTAATTTGTTACCTTTATGGGTTACCCTTGTTCCTTAGTGATGTGGAATACAACTTTTGATCAGTAAGGAACAATGGGGAATTATGAAATGATATAGTAAGAAATGAATTATGCTTATGTGGATTATGAATATAATATGGTATGATATTTATATTTAATATAATTGTGTATGAGATCCAAGATATATGAGTTCTATGGGTTTATGGTGGCCTTAAGCCTACCCTTGCCCTAGGACCGTCGCATCACTGGAGTTGGGGTGTGACACCTAATCCACATACTCAAAATCAATTTACACAACTTCAAATTTAGGTTAGAAAATTATAACAAATTGTTTAATGCATCAATTGATGCAATTAAACTATTTACCCAATCCTTTTATCATCCATTTAACCTGTTTAAACCAAAAAATCAAACAAACAATCAACTTACCCCAAAAATCCTAAATGGCCGAAATGCTCCCCTTCATTGTTCTTCAATTTTTCTTCACTTTTTATGGTTGAATTTGGTTTGTTAATGTTTGTATGGATTTAGTTTTAGGTTTGGAACCATTTCTCTTCACAAATTAATGAGAGAAAATCAATTGGAAGAGAGAAAACGGCTCACGGCAAGAAAGGGAAAGAAACCAGAAAATTTGATCAAAAATTTGTCTAAGTCTCCCTTATATAGTAGGACAAAATAGGCAATTTATACTTTGGTCCTCTAATTTTTTAAAATTTATTTTTTGTCCTTTTTCGCTCTGTAATTTATTCCAAAAATTCCTTTAGGAATTAGAATTCAAAGTGAATGTTTAAACACCATATTTTTATTAATATTAATTAATAAAAATAGTTTCAGAGTCGTTCTGAAACTCGGACTGTCGAAATTTTACTATTCACCAAAAGTACCATTTTGCTCATTTTAGCAGTGTTCTTTAATATTTTCTCATATTTCTTTTTACTGTATTCACACATGAATATACCTTATCATTGATCCTTAATCCAAATTCAAAAATTCATTCGTCGACTTTTCTGCTATTTTTACAGTAGCGATATCGGTACCGACGATTTTTGAAAAATTTTCTCCTTTTCGTTGTAACTGAGTTTCTAAAATTATTGTTTGTCATTTCAATTTTCGATGATTTTAATCTATATACTGAGAAATTTATCATGCAAATGAGTTAGGACTTCCTAGGGTATTACAATAATTTAAAAGATTTAATCATCTTGGATCAAAGATCATGAATGGCAAACCAAGCTACTGACATCATTGAAGGAAGTTCTACCATGAGACCACTATACTTTAACGGCATCGACTATCCCTATTAGAAAAATAGGATGGAAATTTATATGGATAGTGATGACATTGATCTTTGAGATATTGTAGAAGTGGTTATATGGTTCATACAAAAACCATTAATGATATGAAAATTATCAAACTAAAAATTAAATGGACGACCGTGGAAAAGAAAGAAAATGGGAGAAATCGCAAAGCAATGAATACTCTCTATTGTGCTCTTAGTATAGAGGAGTATGGAAAAATATCCCATTGCATATCGGCAAAGTAAATTTGGGATACTCTAGAAATTACTCATGAAGGGACTAAACAAATGAAGGGTAAGAAGATTCAAATTCTTACTCATGAATATGATCTCTTCCAAATACTACCTAATGAGAAGGTATCCAAAATGTACAATCGTCTAATGGTGATTGTCAATCAAATGAGGAAGCTTGGGAAGAACTATTCTAAAGAAGACATCAATTGCAAAATATTGAGAGTTCTCCCTAAGAAAGATTGGAAAGAAAGAGTTACTTCAATTGAGGAAGCCAATGACTTGAACACCCCCTCAACCGATAATTTATTGGGAAAGTGTAATACTCTATAAAATCATAACATGTTTTTGTAAATAAAGTTCTCAGTATGTGGTTTGAAATTATTGAAATGACTTATGATAATTTTAGAAACACAGTTAGAGCAAAAACAAGAAACTTTTTCAAAAATTATCGGTACCGATATCGTTACCGCAAAAATAGCAGTACGATCGACGAATGAATTTTTGATTTTGACTTGAGGGTAAATGATTATATGTATGCATGAGTTAATACAGTAAAAAGAAAGAGGTGAAAATGTTTAAGAACACTGATAAAGTAAGCAATGGAAAAACCGTAAATAAAGAGAACTTTAGGGATATAGTGGAATTTCGACAGTCTAAATTTCAGAACAGCTATGAAACTATTTTTATTAAATAGTATTAATAAAAATAAGATGTCTAAATATTCACTTTAAAATCCAAATCCCGACAGAATTTTTAGAACAAATAACCGAAGGAAAATGTGGTAAAAGCACAATTTAAGAAAAGTTGAAGAACCAAAAGGAAATTTACCATTTGTGACTTAGTATATAAGCTTGCCTTATAAATTTTTTTTGCCTATTTGCTTCATCTTCCACCGTAGCTTTGTTCTTCATTTTCCAATTGATTTTTCCTTCCATTTTGTTAAGGAAAAGTGTTGGAAACTTGATTTAAACACTAAATAATCCATCCTCCATCAAATTCCATCCATATAAATCAAGAAAATTCAAGAACAAATACTCTTAGGATTTTCGTCCAAAGCTTCAAATTTAGGTAATTTGTTGTTTTGTTTGATTTTATGATTTAATTAGGGTTATTTGATATTAGTTAGATTGGGTAATTGTTTTAATTGCATCAATTGATGCATTAAGCATTTTTGCCTAATTTTCAAACCCTAAACCTAAGTTGTGTGAAGTGATTTTGTGCAAATGAGTTAGGATGTGTAAATTGAGTATAGAATAAGTCAATTGGATGTTTATTGGTGATTAATTGATGGTTATATTGTTGTAGAAAATTCGTTTGAGGAAAATTACCGAATTGTCTACTTTGAAGAATTTGAGAAATTTGGTGGCAAAGCAATTTTGCTTGGTGAATTGGAGTTCTAGATGAGTCTTTTATGCATCAAATTACATGCCTAAATTGTTAAAATGACAATTGGAATCTATATGTGAAAGTGCCATTTTGGTCGAACCAAAATTAGGGAAAATTGCCTAAGTTTTTGCTTGGTTTTTGGCTTGTTTTCCTATGCCAAATTGATTCGTTTGATGATGATTATTGAATTGTATTTGATGCCTATGGGATTGCTTTCAATGTGCTATGTTGTTGATAATTGGGACAATGTCAATGTTGCACCAAAATCTTGCTAAAATTTCATAGGCCAACCATTTGAATGCCACCATCGCCAGTGACAATGGCATGCCAATTGCATCAACTTTTTGACCATAATGACCAATTTATGTTTGATCACGTTGTTGGTTGCTAGACCTTTGGTCATCATATAATCAATTGTTATTGATGTCTTATTGACTCTATTGCTCATTAAATTGATTTATGATGAGTTATTGATATTAGTGATGCCATTATTGTAAAATGGTATCTATTGATGTGTTATTGTTTCTATTTGATTCCGAGGTGATTTGACAGAGCTGCCACTCCGACAGGGTAGTGAGTTCATATTGTCGGCATTGTGCACAATGTATTGTTATAGTACCCTGTACTAGGAAGGGATGTCCTAGTCATAAGACCCGTACAGTCTTATATTTATTTATATGAGTGATTTGTGCTTGACACATCTCTATGCATTTTATGGCTCTATATCTATCATTTCCATCTTATCCATGTGATATACATTTCATTGATGTGATTATTTACTTACAGTCATATTCTGTACTTGATTCTATATTACAGAGATTCTGAGCAGATTGATTCATTTATTTCATCTGCCTATTGCTTATTGATATTTCATTACCTAGTTTATTGCTCGATGCATATTAGATTCACTAAGTATCACATATACTCACCCTCTCACTGTTTACCCTCTCAGGTGCAGAGTAGGAGGCAAATATCCCAACTTTTGACTCTCTATGGATTCTGCAGTTTTATAGCAGTGTAATTATTTTAAACACTGAATATTTTGTATGTTCATATTCTAGCTGCTCTATGGGTTTTGTATGGTATAGTTAGTGTATGAACATGTATGTATGGGAATATTGGAGATTATTAATAATATGATTATGGTATTTATAGAAAGTTACAGAATGAATGATAGAGTGACAGAATAGATAGTGCATATATGTAGTGTATGGTTATATATAGTTATGTGATTGATGATGGGTATAGATATTTTTGCTGCAATATTGTTATTGTATTGATGAGATTGATGGGTTCTATGGGTGTTGGTCGCCTCGGCATCTCCCGTACCCTAGGACCATCGCAATCTGGAAACGAGTCGTGACAGAAAGCTTCTTACTCATAAGATTACATTATCTCAAGATAAAGTGGAAGAGAATAATAAAGGGATGGCTCTTATTAAATTCAAGGAAGCTTCTTCAAATGAGAGAGATAAAAAGGAAGATGATGAAGGCATGGCCCCACTCACTAAGAGAATAAGGAATCTTATTCTTAGAAAAAAGAAGAACAAGAAGTCATTTGAAAGACATGAGAAGTCTAAGAACAATCAAGTGAAGTTCTTTAAATGTGACAAATTTGGTCACATTAAAGTGGAATGTCCAAGGTTGAAGAAAGTTTCAAGAAAAAGGCATTGGCAGCCACTTGGGATGATTTAAGTGACTCCAATAAAGAGAAGGAAGCAAGCAAAGATGAAGTAGCCAACCTTTGCTTCATGGCAATTGAAAAGGATGCATCTTCAAGTGAGGTTAGTAATTCTGACTTTAATTCTAATAATGATGCCATGCAAATTATGGAAACATCACTTTCAAAATATTACAAGTTGCAAAATAAGTATGATAAATTGAAAGAAATGTCTAATGAGGTCTTAGATGCATGTGATACTTATAAACTTGAAATAAATGAATTAAATGCATCTAATGTAGAATTGAAAAAGACTATTGACCTTAGGGATCAAGAATGTAATGAGTTAAAGAATGAAAATGCTTTGTTGAAAAAAAAAAAAGTTAAATTCTCATTATGTTTGCTTGTCGAAGCTTTGTTAAGGCAAGGAAAAATTGGACAAAATACTTAAATCCCAAAGGTGTCTTACTATTAAGTATGAACTCGGTTATAATGGAGGTGATGCCCCATCTACATCTAAGACCACATTTGTCAAAGCATCAAATTCACATGTTCACATGACTTATATGCCTCTACCTAAAAATGTTAGGCCTAAGACTAAAGTGCATAAGCATGTCATGCATGATTGATATTTTAAATGACCAATGAATGTTTATTCTATACCAAAACAAAATTATGGTTATTGGCCTTAATATCATTCCAAACCACATCATAGGACAAAATCTCAATAAAAGTCTAGAATTCACTTAAGATGTCACTATTGTGGAAAATTTGATAATTCTAACTTTAAATACAGCATTAGAAATATGCATTTAGACTATCTTGATGCTAATCCCCAATGACCTAAAAGCATTTGGGTACTTAAAACAAAATAAATTTTATTATTTATAGATGTGCTTGAAATCCACAAGAAAAGAAGAGTCATGGTATTTGGATAGTGGATGTTCAAGACATATGACCGAAAATGCTAGTCTTTTTCTCAAACTTGGAAGAGAAGAAAGGAAGGAAGGTGACCTTTGGAGATAATGGCAAAGGTAAAATCATCGGAATTAGTAAAATTGGTAAGACTGAAAACCTTCACTTGAATATATATTGTTGGTTGATGGCCTTAAGCACACTTTGATTAGTGTGAGTTAATTATGTGACATGGGAAATAAAATTTCTTTTACTTCTAAAAAATGCTATTGAAACATTTGAATGATAAGAAAATTTTATTTGTCGGTTATAGAATTACCAATGTTTATATGGTTGACATTAGTAGATGCATAATGATATTGTTGATTGCATGGTTTCACTTTGTGATGATGCATGGTTGTGGCATAGGAGATTTGGTCATGTTGGCATGGATCACATTGATAACCTTAAATCTAATGAGCTTGTAATTGGTCTCCCTAAAGTCAAGTTTCATAAAGATAAAATGTGTGATGCATGTTAAATGGGCAAGCAAGTCAAAAGTTCTTTTAAATAAAAAAAATATTGTTTCTTCTACTAGACCTCTAAAACTAATGCATATGGACTTGTTTGGCCCTTATAGAACATCTAGTCTTGGAGGTAAACAATATGCATTTGTAATTGTTGATGATTACTCTAGATTAACTTGGGTATTATTCCTTACTCATAAGGATGAAAGTTTTAAAGAATTCAAATCTTTTGCTAAAAGAGTTCAAAATGAAAAAGGTTTTTATATAACATCTTTTAGAAGTGATCATAGAAAAGAATTTATTAATCATGATTTAAAAACCTTTTGTGATGAAATGGTTATTTTTCATAACTTTTCTACACCAAGAACTCCTCAACAAGATAGAGTTGTAGAAAGGAAAAATAGAACATTTATTTGATATGGCTAAAACTGTGCTTAATGAGTACTCACTTCCTAAGTACTTTTGGGTCGAAGCTGTCAATAATGATTGTTGCATTTCAAATAGAATTTTTATAAGAGCAATTTTTAATAAAACTCCTTATGAGCTGTGGAATGGAAGAAGACCAAGAATTTCATATCTTAGAGTATTTGGATGCAAATGCTTTATATTAAACACTAAGGATAATCTTGGAAAATTTAACTCCAAAATAGATGTAGGTGTTTTCTTGGGCTATTCAACTTTTAGCAAAGCTTATAGAGATTTTAACAAAAGAACTTTGGTTGTTGAAGAGTCCATGCATGTTACATTTGATAAGTCTAGTCCATTTGATGTGCATAGATTTGAACATGTTGAAAATGATGACATATTTGATTATGTGCATGATACATCTCTTGACTTAGAGTCTCATATTGAATCATCTATAAAGGACCTTAATGACCTAAGAGATCCTTCCAAGGCTATAGAAAATACTCTAATTGATGTTGAACTTCCAAAAGATTGGAAATTCAAAAAACACCACCCAAAAAACCTTATAATTGGTGAACCCTCTAAGGATGTCACCACAAGATCCTCTTTCAAATAAATTGTGAACAACCTAGCCTTCATATCTTAGATTGCACCTGGGAATATTGATGAGGCCTTAGAGGATGAAAGTTAGGTTCAGGCCATACAAGAGGAATTTAACCAATTTAAGAGGAATAAGGTTAGGACCTTGGTTCCTAGACCACAAGACCATCCCATCATAGGTACCAAATGGGTGTATAGAAACAAACTTGATGAGATTGGTATGATCACTAGGAATAAGGCTAGATTGGTGGCAAAAGGATATAATTAAGAGGAAGAAATAAATTATGATGAGAACTTTACACCGCTGGATAGAGTTGAGGCTATTAGGATGTTACTTGCATTTGCATACCACATAAACTTTAAGTTGTATCAAATAGATGTCAAAAGTGCTTTTTTAAATGGTTTTATTGAGAAGGAAGTTTATGTTGAAAAACCTCACAGTTTTGAACAATTTGATTTTCCAAGTAATGTTTATAAACTTCAAAAAACTCTTTATGGTCTTAAACAAACTTCTAGAGCTTGGTATGATAAACTTAGCACATTTTTAATCAACTACAATTTTTCAAAAGGAAAAGATGAAACAACTCTTTTCATTACAAAGGACATGCATAACATGTTGATTGTGCAAATATATGTTGATGATATAATATATGGTGCTACTTATGAGGTTTTATGCAAGGAATTTTCTTTATGCATGCAAAATGAGTTTGAAATGAGCATGATAGGAGAATTGAAGTACTTCCTTGGAATACAAATCAAGCAATGTAAGGAAGGTATCTTCACCAACCAATCAAAGTATATAAAAGAACTTCTCAAAAGGTTTGGAATGGATGGAGCAAAAGCAAGTAGAACTCCAATTAGCTCTACCATCAAGCTTGACAAAGATAAACTTGGCAAGCCAATTGAGGAGAAGAAATATAGAGGTATGATTGGTAGTTTGCTTTATTTAGCCGTTAGTAGACCAGATATTATGTTTGTCATGTGTTTATGTGCACATTTTTTATCATGTCCTAAAGAGTCTCATTTGCATATGGTTAAAAGAATTTTGAAATATTTGATTGTCACACAACATCTAAGACTTTGGTATCCAAAGAACATGCATTTTTAGCTTAATTGGATATTCTGATGCAGATTTTTCCAATAATTGCATGGATAGGAAGAGTACATCCGGTACTTGTCAATTCCTAGGAAATTTCCTTGTTTCTTAGTTTAGCAAGAAGCAAAATTCAGTGGCTTTGTCCACCGCAAAAGCCAAATATGTGGTAGTCGCTTATTGTTGTGCACAAGTTTTGTTGATGAAACAATAAATGAATGACTTAAGAGTGCATTTGAACAAGATTTCTATTAAGTGTGATAACACTAGTGTTATAAATTTATCAAAGAATCTTGCTCAACATTCTAAAATCAAGCATATAGATATTAAACATCATTTTCTTAGAGATGATATGTTGTGTAATAATGTTGCTCTTGAATTTGTTGCTTCAAAAGATCAAGTTGCGAACATCTTTACAAAGCCCTTAAATAAGGAGCATTTAAATTTTATTAAACGTGAATTGGGGATGTTCGATGGGAATGAAATTGAGAAATTGAAATGATGTGTGATAGATTTTTGTTCCTATGTTTGTTGAAATTTGTAATAATTTCATTTGTAGCGGGCGCTATAAGAGCTCTGGCTTTTAGTACAACTTGTTGAGTGTTCTAAAGTAATAGCCACTACTCAAGCTGTAGAGCCCATGAATATGGATAAATTTTAATAATTTCATTCCACCTAAAATCGTAGACTCTATAAATGTGGTAACGACCGTTATACTGTTACCTTGGTTTTTGTCTCTCTTAGTAGCAACTATTATTCATAAGTAGCAGCTGCAACTTGAAAGTAGCAATGGCTACTTAATTAAGTAGCAGTCGAGACTTATATAGCAGCCACTACTGAGACTTTTTTTTTTAAAAAAAATTATCGCACTTTTCAGTAACTTTTCAAAACCTAATAATCTATTTCTCAATTTTCTCTCAAGTTCGCTGAGCAAAAACTCTATTCCAATCTCCCAAACACTCTTTCTTTCATTTTTAATCAATTTTACAATGATTATGCCTCCCAAACGGACAAAAACCCTAGCTAGTAAGAAGGGTTATACTCCCAAGAAAGCTAGAACCACCAAATCAATTACCTCTAAATCTTCTATTTCTTTTTTTTTTCTGAAATAGAATCTCAATCACCTCTAGCTCCACCTTTACCTACTTGCAGTCAAAAGGGCAAAGAAAAGGTTGGAGAACCTTCACAACCGCAGCCTCAACCTTCTGACCATGATGTGCTGCTAAACTTTTGGACTCTTGATAAAGGGAAGAAATGTGACATTCTTACTACCAACCAAGCGTCCCTCAAAGTATGTCAATTAGGGTGCCTTGGGTAGATTAGGTTTAGCAAACCTGGTTAGGGCCATATTGGTCATGGTAAATGGGACATCTATAACCAATATTACTTACCCATGTTTCCCCCTTATTGTCAAAGAGTTCTTTTCAACTCTAAAGGTCAATATCACTGCTGGTAAGACCTACAGAATCATGAACTTTAAAATTTTAGGTCGACCTTACACCCTCAGTCGAGATCGTCTATATCAAATCTTTGAATTCTCTGACTATGGTTTAGACCATTTTCCTGAATCTTTTGATGGAAATGTCATGACCCAACCTGAGAGCTGCGACGGTCCTAGGGTACGGGTGATGCCTAAGCTACCAATACTACGAAGACCCCTTTATCTATATGGCATGGCAAGCAATTCAATAACAAGCTCAAATATAGCTTGACAATTCTATAAAAATTTGGGCAGCATCTCTTCTATAAACAGACTATGCCTAGCTATAAACATTCAAATAAATACTTCCAATATATCTGTATCATCACCACTCATATCTTTATCAACAATGATCCCTCTGGATCTCCAATATCAACTCAATATATATATATATATATATATATATATATATATAGCATCATCTGTATATCAAACTATATCCATACATAGCATAATATATATATGCAAAACTATAGAATATACAATCACACATATATACATGCCACTCCTTATATTACAGTACCATGGAACCTCTATACTGTACAAATATTTACATATACTTTTGGAACTTGATTATTACATGTTTCAATTAGTATAATTCTAAGGTGAGGGTAGAAGATGCCAATGGAATTCATGCCTCACTGCAGCCCTGAAAAATATAAATCACTAAGGGAGGTAAGTATAAAAATACTCAGTGAATCTATATATATAAAAATACAGTAGATGATCATTATACCATGGCTGCCCATATATAGCTTGTAGAATCAATATAAGATAACAAGTAAAGGAAATAACAAGTATCTGTATCAATATTCATATAAGTATCCATGTAATTATCCATATGAGTATTCATATAAATATTCAGTATACGAGTCAACGCACATATGATATAACAGGATTTGAGTCATATTAAAGTACAATTGCATTGTCTGTAATAAGTATTGTAATAATGTGCATAATTCGCTATACACAAAGGGGAATAGCCTTTACGACTAGAGAATATTACACCCTCTCTAGCATAGGTCAATTTAATTAATACGAGAAAATATTACAACCTCCCAAGCAAGAGTCAATTTAATTATCACTAGTGTGCACACGGTCGATGGAATTTTCACTACAGCATCAATGTAGTCCTGTTATAATACCATATGGGTGTGTCTCCATATAATCATCAATATAGCATAAATATATCTCACATAGCTGTAGAACAATCATATATATATTTATAATAAATAATAGAATAAATTTGGGTAATGTCAAAAAAAGCCCGGCGGGGCCCAGTTGCGTTGCAACAACTGACACTCACCGTTACGGGTCCGTTTTGAAATTTTTGGGTAGTTTCTGGTTAACTATGTTACTAAAGGATTTAGGCAGACTATGAGATACTATTTTAAAGCTTGGGACAAAACTAAAAGATTAGGACAAGTTGTGGCCCAATTGGCTTTCTGGATTTCATTTTATGGACAGACAAAGTTTAGGTCGTTTTAGGTCGTTTCGGTGGGCTTATTTACGGGCCAATATGCAATGTTTGTGTTTTTGGGTATCAAACTCTATTTTATTAGTTCAAATGAAATATTATAGTATATATGATGCAAATCATGCATGAATATACATATAGACTCACCTTTAATACAAGTAAACCACTTTGTCCCCCAATACTGCTCCCGAGCCTTAGTCGGCCCGCCGTTCTACACTCTCAGCTTGAGTATTTGACGGTTCACCTATTTCCACATATAACACTCCGGTAAGACTTTAAAACATCACAAAAAATGTCATACACATTGAAACATATCAAGCATATACACTATGCTCTATAAACCTTACTTTGTACCAATTACACATTTACTAACCCTTTATGCATAACACCCATCTATCATCACATTTAACTTACATTACACATATTCATTACTTATATACCATATTAAGAACTCACATATACTTAACTTAACATTCCATATCAAACATACATCAATGTTTATGTTTAGCTTCCAGGTGCTTATATCAATCATCTTTTACATTTCTCAACTTATACATTTCCATTATATTCAACACTTAACCATATTTAAACACTTCCTTCCTAATCACTTTAACCTAACACATTGAACTAACAAAGTCAAATGGTTCGGCCAAAATGGAATTCATTCCATTCATCCATTTTTTTTTAACACCAATCAATTATACAACATATATACATGTCAAATACATATCATTCAATCATTTAAACCTATTGAACATCAAACACCAAACCATTACACAAGCACCTCAAGTTTCGGCCAAGGTGAAACTTCATCCAAATGGATTTCTTTCCATTATTTAACTACTAATTCATGTTAAAAACATCAAATATACATCATTTGAATAAAAAGATCCATCAAAACAACACTTTGATTCATATTTCTTCTATTAGGGTTTCCTTTCCAACTTTTGATTTTTCTTCCATCCAAAACAAATTTTTGTTACTAATTAACATCAAAGAACATCTTAAGATCATAATTAAACCAAAAGAATTGAAAAATCACTTACTTTCCAAATAGTTCTTCAAAAACTTCAAAGCTTTGATTTGTCACTTTTTCTTATTTTTCCTTTGAATCTATGGATATAATTGTGTTTAGAATGATGGAATTAACAAGTTTCCAACAAAAAATGAAAGAAAACAAGTTATGGTATTGTTCAAGGTTGGCCGAAACTTTCAAATGGTGGAGAGAAAAAGTTGGTTGGTGAATTGATAAGGAAGATAAAGAATGATGAAGAGGTGGGCAAAATCAACTTTAAATATCAATGGTGCAATCCTATGCTTTGAGCTTATGGTAAAAATGGTGAAACCTAGCTATCCAACCATCTATTTCTTCATCTTTTCATCCAATGGTTAGATTTAGATAAGCCTACAATGATACCATAGGCTAGCATACACTACATAAGTCCATAATGCATAGGAAAATACTAAACTACCCCTAGTTCAATTGAAATCCCAAACCGAGCAGCTTTGCTCGGGATTATTTTCTACCGGGTTTAATTCTCCAACAATTATTCATTTAAACATAATATTATCATTTTCATGTACTAATATTATTTTTTACCTTCAAATATGTTATTAATTCCATAAAAACTCGAGGGGTGTGAAATGACCATTTTGCCCTTAGTTCACCAAAAATCCATTTTTACCCAATTTCGTCCTAACAGCTTTTAAACCCCTTCTATTCACTCAAACACATCATATAACATGCATATCTATCAATTTCATGCATAAACACATAAAAATTATCAAGTTCACGTCAAGGAAAAATTTTCCCCTAAGTTACCCTTTATAGCGCAAGTTATAGGTTTGACTGAGGTGTTACATTCTACCCCCCTATAAGTAAATTTGTCCCCAAATTTACTTTAAAACTATAGGGTGGAATAAAAACTTGACTCATCAAATAGGTGGGGGTATTTGTATCTCATCTCAGCCTCACTCTCCCAAGTACATTCCTCTATACTTCTGCTACGCCACAGTACTTTAACCATAGGAATGCTCTTATTTCGAAGCTATCTGATCTGATGATCCACAATCTGTATGGAACTTCCTCATATGATAATGCTTCATCAATTTCAATCTCTTGAGGTTAAAGCACATGGGACGGATTTGGCAGATACTTTTATAGCATAGAAATGTGAAATACTGGATGTACATGCCTCATATTCGGTGGAAGAGCTAATTTGTATGAAACATTACCAACCCGATCCAATATCTCGAAGGGACCAATATACCTAGGTGACAACTTGTCTTTCTTCCTAAATCTCGTCACTCCTTTCATAGGAGAGATTTTCAAAAACACATGGTCACCCACTGTAAACTGCATATCTTTTCTCTTTGGATCTGCGTAGCTCTTCTGCCTGCTGAATGCAGTCTTTATTCTTTCTTGTATAACAGGGACTTTCTCCATTGTTTCTCTCATCAGATCTGGCCCCTCTAACTGCCTCTCACCCGGTTCCACCCAACATATAGATGATCTGCATTTCCTGCCATAGAGAGCCTTATATGGTGCCATTCCAATGGTTGAATGGTAGCTATTGTTGTAGGCAAACTTTTTCAGTGGTAGAAAATGATCCCAACTGCCTTTTAAGTCCAGCACACACAATCTCAACATGTCCTTCAGTGTCTGAATAGTTCTCTCTGATTGTCCATCTGTCTGAGGATGGAATGCTATGCTAAAATGCAACGTAGTACCCAATGCCTCTTAGAATTTCTGCCAAAACCTGAAGGTGAACTGAGTACCTCTATCAGATATGATTATTGATGGAACCCCATGCAATTGTACAATCTTATCCATATAGAGTTGGGCATACTATGCAGCTGTGTAAGTTGTCTTTACTTCTAAAAAGTGAGCTGACTTAGTTAATCTGTCCACTATTACCCACACTGAATCATACCCTTTCTGTGTTCTTGGTAAACCCATCTCAAAATCCATAGTTACTTGGTCCCACTTCCACTCTAGTAGCTAAATCTCTTGAAGCAAACCTGAAGGTTTCTAATGTTCAAATTTTACCTACTGACAGGCTAAGCATTTAAAAACAAACTTTGTTACATCACCCTTCATGTTTGGCCACCAGTAAAGTTCCTTCAAGTCATGGTACATCTTTGTTACCCCCCGGATGCACTGTGTAAGAAGAATAATGAATTTCCTTCATGATCTACTCTTTGAACCCTTTAACATCAGGAACACACAATTGACCCTTACATTTTAATACATCTCCCTCAACAGCAAAATCAGAAGCCTTACCATTTTGAACTAAGTCTCTGATCTTAGCATATTGTGGATCCATATTCTGGGAACTCTTTATTTCATCTGTTAACAAAGATTTCACCTGGAACTAGGCTATCAAAATTGTTTCTTGCCCTTGTGATTCCAAGTCCAAGGTCAAACCCTTAGCCATCAACTCCCTCAATTCTTGCACTAAAGGTCTTTCTATAGCAGTCATGTGTGATAAGCTTCCCATTGACTTTCTACTTAGTGCATCTGCCACCACATTTGCCTTTCCAGGATGATACAGAATCTAGCAGTCATAATCCTTTAGCAACTCGACCCATCTTCTTTGCCTCAAATTCAGTTCTTTCTGTTGTAAGATGTACTGTAAACTTTTATAATCAGTGTAAATCTCACATCTCACCCCATACAAGTAATGTCTCCATATCTTCAAGGCAAAGATCACTGCTGCCATTTCCAAATCATGGGTGGGGTAGTTCACTTCATGTTTCTTCAACTGGCAGGAAGCATAAGCAATTACTTTTATGTCCTGCATCAATACACAACCCAAACCAATCCTTAAAGCATCATAGTATATAGCAAAACTGCCTGCCTCGGAAGGAAGAGTCAATACTGGTGCAGTGGTCAAACAAGTCTTAAGAGTCTGGAAACTCTTTTCACATTCATCATTCCACTGAAATTTTGCCTGTTTCTGGGTCAACTTAGTCATTGGTGCAACAATTCTACAAAAGTCTTTAACAAATCTACGGTAATACCCTGCCATACCCAAGAAACTCCTGATCTCAGTAACTGTGGTAGGACGTGGCCAATTTGTAACTGCTTTAACTTTCTGTGGATCCACCTTTATCCCATCTCTGCTAACAATATGTCTCAGAAATACAACCTCTATGAACCAGAACTCACATTTAGAAAATTTTGCATATAACTGATTATCTCGCAATAACTGCAATGTCATTCTTAGATGTTCTTCATGTTCCTCTTTGCTCCTGGAATACACCAAAATGTCATTAATGAAGACAATGATGAATTTATCCAGGAATGGTCTGAATACCCTGTTCATCATATCTATAAAGGCTGCTGGAGCATTTGTTAACTCAAATAGTAGCACTAAAACTCATAGTGCCCATACCGTGTTCTGAAAGTAGTCTTTGCAATGTGTTCACCTTTGATCCGCAATTGATGGTACCCTTACCTCAAATCTATTTTGGAGAAGAAACAAGCTCCCTGTAACTGATCAAACAGGTCATCAATCCTGGGCAAAGGATACTTATTTTTTACTGTCACCTTATTCAATTGCCTGCAATCAATACACATCCTCACTGATCCATCCTTTTTCTTTACAAACAGCACTAGTACTCCCCAAGATGAACTACTGGGCCGGATGAAACTTTTATCACACAATTCTTGCAACTGTTTTTTCAATTCTTTTAGCTCTGATGGTGCCATCCAATAGGGTGGAATGGAGATAGGATCAGTACCAGGGTATATCTCAATCTCAAATTCAATCTCCCTCTCTGGTGGCAGTCCTGGAAGATCATCTGGGAATACATATGTAAACTCCTTTACCACTGGAATCTGCTCTAACTCTTTGGATACCCCTGTAACATCAACCACTAATGCCAAATAAGCAATACATCCCTTTTTCATCAATCTCTCTGCTTGTACTGCAGACACTAACCTCGATATATGACTGTTAGCCTCCCCTTGAAAAATGAACTTTTCCTGTCCATTAGGTCAAAATTTTATCCTTTTCATTGCACAATCAATTGATGCCTTTTGAACAGTCAACAAATCCATACCAAGGATAACATCAAACTCCAATATAGGTAACTCAATCAATTCAGCAGATAAGGATCTATCACCAATTCTCACATTACTAATATCATATTTATACCCCACAATAATCTTATCCCCCATTGGTGTGGCTATCTCTAAGGGCACATGTAAAGGTTTTCGACCCATCCCTAATTTCAAGGCAAAAAAAGGTGATATAAAAGAGTGGGTTGCACCCGAATCAAACAACACATAAGCCACTATATCATGTATAGAAATCATACCTACAACTGTATCATGGGATTTTTGGGTCACTGCAAAGACGTGCCCCTAACCTCTACCAACTACTGACTGTCCCACAGTTGGACTCTATCCTGCTGGTCTACCTCTACCTGTACTCCTCCTACCCCTCTGCACTGATGGCTAGGACAATCCTGCCTCTGAAGGCTATGAAGCTCTAAGCATAGGGCAATCTCTGTAAAAATGCCCAAACTGTCCACATTTAAGGCATGCCCCTGATCTGATACGACATGCCCCAAAATGTCTCCTCCCGCAAAAAGTACATATAGGCACTACTGATGTCGTCTGTACTGGTCTAACCGGGCCTTGGAAATAGCTAGAAACAGGAGGCCTCATACTGACACCTCTACCTAAATCCTGCCTCTGACAAGAAGGTGGCAATGACTGTACTGGCCTGAGAGGAGGTCTGGGAGTAAAAGTCTGGGATGTCCCCTCCCCTGGTCTCCGGTACTCTCCTCTTCTTCCCTTTTTCTATTGTTCCCTATCAAACCTTTCTTCTTTGTATTTGGCCTCCATCTGGGCTGCTTTGTCAATTGCTCAACTCAGGGAGGTGAATTTCATAGCCAATAAAATGTTATGCAGGGTTACATGCAAACCTCTCCTGAATCGTCTAATAAGATCATCTTCAGTAGGAGCAATCTTTCTAGCATATTTGCTCAGCCGTCTGAACTCTCTAACATATTCCAATATAGATAAGTTCCCCTGTCACAGCTATTCAAACTTTACAATATTACTCTCCCTTAAACCCTCTGTAAGAAATACATCCATCATTCTCTATTTGAATTCTGCCCATGTCATAGGATCATCACTATGAATGTTCTCATCAATATGTTCCATGAACCAGGTAACAGCATCTACCTCCAATAACAATCCCACTAACTCAATAGTTCTAACATCAGAACAAGGCAAAGTACAAACCATCCTATCAACTCTGTCAATAAAATCACTAGAGTCAGAACCATACTCCCCTAAGAAAGTAGGCAGTCTCAATCTCATGAACTCCTCTACAGATACACCACCTTCTGGGATAGCCCTGCGTACTCTGTCCCCCTGTAACACTACTGGCTCCCTCTGAGGTACTGGTGGCACTACAGGCTATACCACTGGTTGTACTGGAGGTGGAGGTGGTTGTTGTACCACTGCAGGCTATATTGCAAAATGAGTCCAGATGGTCTGTAAAATCTCTTGTCCTATTTCCTGCATATCCTGTCTCTAGGGTGCCTCACCCATCAAATCAGACTCAGTTAGTCTCCGTGAGCTGGGTGGCTCAGACTGAGTTATCCACATAGCAAATGTGTTGGAAGCAACCTCTGCTTCTTCACTAGATCCATGATATTCATCTCCCTCAATAGGCCTAGCTCTATGACATCTTAACACACTGTACAAATCAACATGTAAAAGAATATTTAGATCATAGGTACGCAGAATTTCAAACAATGATGAAGACTTGTCAAATTGACGATATATGAATATCATAAATTCCATGGTGCTTCTATTTCTATCAATATGCAAATACTACAGGTTATAATAAACCTTAGCTCTGATACCACCTTTGTTAGAACCCAACCTGGGAGCCGCGACGATCCTAGGGTGTCACGACCCAACCTAGGAGCCAAGATGGTCCTAGGGTACGAGTGATGCCTAAGCTACCAGTACCACAAAGAACCCAAATGACTATACTATATGGCATGCAATACAAAAACAAGCTCCTTATAGCTTGACAATTTTATAAAAATTTAGGCAGCATCTCCTTTGTATAAGGAGTATGCCCAAAAGAAAACACACAAGCAAACACTTCTATTATATACTTCAATCTCTATTCTTAATTCAATGATCCCTCTGGATCTCCAATACCAACTCAATATGAACACATCTGTGTATCAAGCAATTTCCACATATATCATATCATAAATATCCATAGTATAATTACTATGCAAAACTATAAAGATGCAAGCACAAACATATATGTATGCTTCTCTTTAATTTGCAGTACCATGGAACCTCTATACTATACAATTATTTACATATACTTTTGGAACTTGAATTTTTACATGATCAGCTAGAATTATTCCAAGGCAGGAGTAGGGGATGCCAATGGAATGTGTGCCTCACTGCAGACTTGAAAATAATAACCACTGAAGGGGGTGAGTATAAAAATACTTAGTGAATCCAAATATATAAAAATATAGTAAATGATCATGAAACAATGGTTATTCAAATGTGGCTTGTAGAATCAATATAAGATAATAAATATATAATAAAGCAAGTATCTGTATACATATCAATATAGATATCCATAAAAGAATCCATATAATATAACAAGTAAATAATAATACAAATACCCGTATACATATTCATATAAATATTTGTATTAATATCATTATAAGAATCTCTATAAACATCCAGATACTTATCCATATAGGTATCTAGATTCATATCCATATAATATCTATGTAAATATTCATATATATTATCAAGTGAAGAAATATCAAATATTCAATGAATGAGTCAACGCACATATGACATAACAGGTTTGGGTATTGTGAAAAGTACAATTATACTGATTTAGCACAATTATAATTTTTAATACAACATTCTTCCTCACCATTAGTGCTCTATCCACCCATTCGTAAGAGTGATCGGCTCTTACGGCTAGAGTACGTCATCCCCCTCTAGCTGAGGCCTGTATAAAAACCAATGTGCACACGGTCGATGAATTTACCCGCTATACCATCGAGATAGCCCTGTTATGATATCATATGGGGGTGTCTCCATATACAATGTAATTAGCATAAATATAGCTCAAATAGATCTTATATAGATGTAGAATGATCATATATACATATATAATGAAAAATGAAGCAAATTGGAAAGTTGCCAAAAAATTGCCCGACGGGGCCCAGTTACGCTGCCGCAACTGGCTCCCAAATTACGGGTCTGTTTTGGGATTTTTGAGTGGTTTTTGGTTAACTAGGTTACCAAAGGAATTAGATGGACCATGAGGTACCGTTTCGAAGCTTAGGTCGAGACTAGATGATTGGGCCAAGTGGTGGCCCAATTGGCTTTCTGGATTTCATTTTATGACCAGACAAAGTTTAGGTCATTTTAGGTCGTTTTGGTGGGCTTATTTACAAGCCAATTTGCACTTTAGGTATTATATGACAACAAAAGCTGGTTTATCAATCCGAATGACTTTTTATATGATTTATGATGCAAATCATGCATGATTATACATAAGGACTCACCTTAATCACTGTTTATCCTTTATTTCCCCCAATCCACTATCGGTAGCCCTAATCGGCCTGCCATCCGACACTCCGAACTGGAGTTCTCGATGGTTCACCTATTTTCACATATAACACTCTGATAAGGTATAAAATCATTACAAAACACATTATTTACACAAAAATACAACAAGCACACATTATATGCCCTATCAACCACACTTAGCACAAATTACACACTTTCCATACCTTTATGCATAAACACTTATCTATCACCACTATTAGTCCACATTTCACATATGCATCACTTATATAACATATTAAATACTCTTACACACTTAACTTAATATTCAATATCAAACATATACCATATTCAAGATTAACTTCAAAGTACTTAAATCATTCATTCTTTACATATTTAATCCTACACATTTCCATCATTTCTAACACTTAACCATATTCAAACCTTACTTTATAAATCACATTAACCTAACACCTTAAACTAGTAAACTCAATCTTGTCCAACTTAGCAAAATTCATTCCTTTTGTTCATTTTTCAATGCCATTCTATCAAATGTCATACAAATGTATCCAATGTATACCATTTAAGCATTAAAACCTAACAAACATCAAAACACATATCTACTATTCAAGTTCATCATTTCGGCCAAAACAACTTTCCTTCCAAATGGATTCCTTTCCAACATGTAGCCATTAATTCCTTACATATACATCATATTCAACTCATTCCATCATTTAAACACATAAAACAATAAAGTACAAAACCAAACCCTAAGCATATATGGTTCGGCCCATCTAGTTTCCATTCCAAATCAATTTGTTTCAATCATTTCACTATTTATTCATGCTATACACATCAAATGAACAACATTTGAATCAATTAATCCATCAAAACAACACTTTAATTCAATGTTCTTCCTATTAGGGTTTCAATCCATTCTTTTGAATTCTAACCATACAAAATATGTTTTGATCACTAAATAATATCAAGGAACATCATATAAACATCATTGAATCAAAAGAATTTCAAAACTAACAACTTACCAAAAATTCTTCAAAATCTTCCTTGAATTAAATTGTTACTTTTTCAAGTTTTTCCTTGAATTCTATGGTTAGATTAGTGTTTAGGATGATAGAATCTACCTATTTCTATCAAAAATGGAAAGAAAACAATAAGAAATGGAGTAGCTCAATGGTGGCCGAAACTTCAATGGTGAACAATGAAAGTTTCTGCATCTTTTAAACTTAAGGAAGATGAAGACAATTGATGTGGTGGGAAAAATCTATCAAATAATCAAAGGTTTGATCCAATGGTTTAGGTTTATGGTACTTTTGGTGAAACCTAGCCATCCAACCATCTAATTTTCTTACTTTTATACTATTGGTTCATCCAAAGTCAACAAAGGTGGCTTCCATATACATTTGACACACCAAATCCAAAACCAAAGCCAAAAATCCTATACTTTGAGCTTATGATAGCAATTTTGCAACCTATTAATCTAACCATCCATTTCTTCATAATTTTATCCAATGGTTAGATTTAATCAAGCCTAAAAAAAATGCCATAAGGTTTCACACACTCTGTAACTCCATATTATAAAGGAAAAGACCAAAATACCCTTAGTGCAACCGAAGCACCTCAAGCACCTCAATTGAGTAGCTTGCCGGGAACTATTTTCAACCGGGTTTATTTCTCCAACTATTACTCAAATAAACTTAATAATATCATTTTCAAGTCCTTAAATTCTTTTCTACCTTCAAATATTGTGTTAAATCCATTAAAATCTGAAGGAGGGTGTGAAATGACCATTTTGCCCCTAGTTCACTAAAAACCCAAAATTTCTCGATTTTGTCCTAACAGCCTTTAAACCACTTCTATGCCTAAAACCAACTCATATAACATGCATAATCATCAATTTCATGCATAAACACATAACATAATCATGTTCAAAACAAGAAAAAAATTTGCCCCCTAATTGCCCTTTAATGGTTTAGGTTAGGTTTAGGTTGAGGTGTTACATAAGGTATGGGTGATGCCTAAGCTACCAGTACCACGAAGAACCCCTTTATTTATATGACATGGCAAGCAATTCAATAACAAGCTCAAATATAGCTTGACAATTCTATAAAAATTTGGGCAGCATCTCCTCTATAAAAGGACTATGCCCAGCTGTAAACATGCAAATAAACACTTCCAATATATTTGTATCATCACCACTCATATCTTTATCAACAATGATCCCTCTAGATCTCCAATATCAACTTAATATATATATATATATATATATATATATATAT
>CANXYC011437419.1:0-21775 GCA_948193065.1 Aleurites moluccanus
GACCTCAAATCAAGCCCAATCATCTTATATATGTATATACTTGTATCTTAGATGTTAAAATTGCATCATATATATTAATAACATGTGAAATCATAAAGTCACTGAAAAACGGGAAACGGACCCGTAATTTGGTAAGTCGCTACGACAGCGCAACTGGGCCCGACGGGCCAAAATTGTAAGTTGTATCCAAATGATTCTATACATGATTATATGACTATAATTGCTATTTGGCACCTCATATGAGTTATATTTGTTGTATTTCCATCGTATTGGAACATTTGCATAGGGTAACCTAACAGGGCTACTTCGATGGTGTAGCGGGTATTTCCATCGACGGTGTGCACACTGGTATTATTTTCCCTAGCTAGAGATAGGGATATGTCTCTAGCCATAAGGATTAATCCTCCTTATGACATTTATATGGAAATGGAGATGTGGATGAAATACAGTTCTACTAAATTACTTGACCTAATCCTGTTTACCTTATGCATTTGGGCCTTTCATTACATTGTCATATCTTATTATATACAAATGTCATCATATGCATATAAATATCTTCACATTGACAACTGCCATTACAATTATCATTATGTCATTTCAAATAAATTGATATTATACCTGATAACATTATACATACTAAAATGTATATATGGTGAGTTAGTAATGCATCTCATGTTTATAAATCCACTGAGTATTTTGTACTCACCCTACTATGTTGAACCATTTCAGGGAAAGGAGAGTGAGGAGCGGATATCTCGGCTACTTGTATATTCCCAGCCAAGAAGCAGATGTATAGTCCTTTCCTATAATAGTATAGATTACTCCATGATATTAGCTATGTATATAAATATTTTGAGTATGTCTTGTGGACATGTAAATGTATAATTATATGTTGTGATGTGTTTGAATATTTTAATATGGGTATAAATATATGTCTATATATTCATATTTTAACAGGGGTGCAGCTGATATGGTAAGTTTATATGACTGTGGCACATGGATAAATGATATTACAGGGAATTGCTTTATGATTGTAATGTATGAACACCTTACATGAGTTGATATAAGTATAAACTGATATGAGTTGTGTTTGGTGGTTTAAAAAGGGGGGATTTGATATTGATATTAGAAGTGTTTGATATGTTTTCTATTTGGGCAATGTTAATATTACAGGGGAGACTCTGTCCGATTTTCTATAAACTTAAAGTGTTTTTGAAAAAAAAATATTTCATAAAATGATTAAATGAAATGAAGCATGTAAATTGGATTCTTCGCGGTACTGGTATGTAAATTATTCCCGTGCCCTAGGACCGTCATAGCCCTATAGTGTGGGTTGTGACAATTTACTATCAAATTATTAATCAATTACTCAATTAATATCCATTCTGTAATCTGTCTGTTTATCTGTAACTCATTGTGCAATTGGTTGTAATTACCATCATCTCATGCCATAACATTAATTAAACTTCATATTATGCTATATATACATAACTACAGTATAACTATGCCATTATACACACTATGAGACAATCTAAAATATTTACAAGAATACAGTGTTAAAATAATTACACTGTCACAAAAATATAGCAGCAATCCACAAAGAGATCAACAGACAGGATTTTGCCTCCTATTTTGCACTTGGAAAGGGGAAACAACTGAAAGAGGTGAGTATAAAATACTATGTGAATCTAATAAGCATCGACCAAAAGAAATGGCTAGGATATCAATAAACAATAGGAAAATAATCAATAAATATTAATCTGCATACTAATAACAGAATAAGGAATCAAAATACAATAGAGGACTATAGAATCAATGAACAAGTCAATGAAGCTCATATCATGTAGATAAGACAGATAATGAGCTATGAAACTCATATATCATATATGAATCATATATCAATAAGCATAAGATTGATCATGTCTTATGGCTAGGACAGTTAATCATTCCTAGCTAGGGTATCCAGTATACAATATGCACATTGCAGACGGTATTTTCACGCTACCCCGTCGGTGAGGAAGCTTTGTCAAATCACATTAGAGCCAATATAGGTATAGAACAAATCATTAGATACTAATAAACAATAATGGTCTCATCAAGTATCAATAGATCATGTATCAATCAAATAAGACAACAATTAAGCAGTGAATAAATAATGGAAGGTACGATAAACAATGGTAATAAGAATAACAATTAACATTAGAATGAATCATAAGTTAAACAATCAAAGTCAAGAAGTTGACTCAATTGGCATGCCAATATAGCTGGTGATGATGGCATTCAAATGGTAGGCCTATGGATGAAATAATGGTAGGCCTATGGCAAAATGAACTAGACATTTCATCGAACACTTGGTATGCAATGTTCATTAGATATTTTGGCAAGGTTATGGTGCAACATTGAAATTGACCCAATATCAATCAACAAATACACAATGTAGGTTATTCAATAGATGTTTGGGTTCCAACAATAAATAACATATAAAGGATCAAATAGGTATGGAAATCCAAAGGAAAATAAGGCTAAAATTCAAGGCAATAATACCATAGGCATTCGACAAACATGGCCATTTTGGAGCAAGTTTTCAATCAACATTTCAATACATTAAGCATAACAAAGGATGCATATTAATCTCACCTTACACTTTAAATAAGTTAGGAAAATTGATTTACCACCAAAATCTTCAAAGTAGGCAAAAATCACAACTTTTCAAATCCTTGTGTTCTACATCAAACCAATTGCAAATTAACCATCCATTAGTCTCTAATTAACATATTCTAAACTTAATTAACATTAACTAACACTAATTCAAAGATTCAAATCACACAACTTCAATCTAGGGTTTCCAAATTGGGGAAAATCTATCAAATGATGGAATTGAACACAAAACTCATTCTATTTAATATCTAATACACGTAAATCAACCATTAAACCAAAGAAATCAACTTATTACATTTCAATGGTGAGTGGGCTAAAATATTCAAGGTGTTTGTTCTTGATTTCCTTTGTGATTCAAGATGAGAAATTGTTGGCAAATAGAAGAAGCAAAGTTGTTTTAAGTTTTTCTTAAGTTTTTCCTTGAAAAATTAACTTGATAATAGTGGGAGGAAGCTTAAGGTGTTTCGGCCAAAGGTTGATGAAGGAAGAAGATGACCAAAAATTCTTCTAGGTGTTGCTTATATAGGTGGGCTAAATGAAAAATTACATTTTGGTCCTCAAACTATCCAATAATTGGTCTTTGACCCCATTTTCTTCTGTAATTTATTCTGTTAATTCTGTCAGGAATTAGATTTCAAAGTGAGAATTAAAATGACTTTTTTTTATTTGTACTTTATTATAAAAATAGTTTCAGAGCCATTCTGAAACTCATACAATGTGTTTTCTACTATATCCCTAAAGTTTGACTTATTTATAATTTTGCCATTATTCGAATTTTTAGTGTTCCGAAATATTTTTCAACTTTTCCTTTTCACTAAAATTTCACACACACACACACACACATATATATATATATATATATATATATATATATATATATATATGATTCTTTACCCCCTAGTCTGAATCAGAAATTCATTTGTCAACTGGACTACTGTTTTCCCGAGTAGTGTAATTAACATCGATATTTTTCGGGACAGTATCACAAATGCATTCTAACTGAGGTTCAAAAAGTTTTCTTAGTTATTTTGGTGTTTTTAGTCCGATAACTAGTTATGTTATTATGTTCTTATGGTAGTTTTTTAGAGTATTACATTCTATCCCCTTCAAATAAATTCGTTCTCGAATTTAAAATAAATATGTAAATATGTATCTCAATGTTGGAACAGGAATGAATACTTGGCATTCATATCCTGCTCGCTCTTCTAGGTACACTCCTCCATCAATTGATTCCTCTAAAGCACTTTTACCATCGGTATTTCTTTATTCCGTACTTGTCTTACTTGTCAATCCACAATCTATATTAGTAGCTCCTCATATGAAAAATCTTCATTAACATCAATATCTTGTACTTCCAATATATGTGATGGATCAGACACATATTTTCGTAGCATCAAAATGTGAAATACCGGATATACATGGCTCAAATTAGGTGAAAAAGCCAATCTGTAAGCAACATTGCCAATTTTCTCTAAGATCTCAAATGGCCCCACATACATTGGTGACAACTTTTCTTTCTTTTTAAATCTCATAATACCTTTCATAGGTGAGATTTTAAGGAATACATGATCACCAACTGCAAAGTGTACATCTTTTTGCTTCGAGTTTGCATAATTCTTCTGCTTGCTGAAAGCGGTCTTCATCCGCTCTTTTATAATTGGCACCTTTTCCATTGTCTCCTTTATCAACTCTGGTCCCTCTAACTGTTTCTCACCCGGTTCCACCCAACATATAAGAGATCAGCATTTTCTACCATACAGTGCCTCATATAGAGCCATACCAATCGACGAATGATAACTATTGTTGTAGGAGAATTCAATCAGTGGCAGATATTGATCCCAGTTACCCTTGAAATCCAGAACACATAACCGTAACATATCTTTCAATGTCTGGATAGTTCTCTCTAACTATCCATCGATCTAAGGATGGAAAGCTGTACTGAATCATAACTGAGTTCCCATAACCTCCTGAAACTTTTGCCAGAATCGAGAAGTAAACTGTGTGCCCTTATCTGATATAATCATCAATGGCACTTCATGAAGCCGTAAAATCTTATCAACATAGAGCTATGCATAATGAGCTGATGAATAACTGGTCTTAATCTTAAGGAAATGAGTAGACTTCGTCAATCTATCCACAATAACCCATATGGAGTCATAACCCCGTGTAGTCCTTAGTAAATCGACTACAAAATCCGTAGTAATCTACTCCCATTTCCACTTTGGCAACTCTATCTCTTGTAGCAAACCAGACGGCTTCTGATACTCAAACTTAACCTACTGACAAGCTAATCAAGTAGAAACAAATTTAGCTATATCCCACTTCATACTAGGCCACCAATAGACATCCTTCAAATCATGATATATCTTTGTAATTTTAGGATGTACACTATATGAAGAATAATGGGCCTTTCTTATAATCTGATCTCGTAAACCATCAATATCGGATACATATAACTGATTCCCACACTTCAGTACATCATCCTCTACTGTAAACTCTAGTGTCTTGCCATTATAAACATCTCCCTTTAGCTTCAGTAGATATGGATCCATATCCTGTACCACCTTAATATCATCAATCAACAGTGACTTAACCCGAAATTGGGCTATCAGAGCCTAGTTACGATCCTGGGATCCCAAATCTAACTCTATACCCATATTAGTGCAATACCCTAGAGAGACTTTCTCTTTAATGCATGTTATTCTTCTTAGTTATTGGTTTGAAATCATCAAAATGACTATAAATAATTTTAGAGTCCCAGTTAGAATGCAAAAGAGATACTTTTCTGGAAATCGTCGGTGTCGAAAACATTGCCAAGAAATTAGTAGTCTGGTCAACAGATGAATTTATGATTCTGACTAAGGGGTAAAGGACCATATATATGCATGTGTAATTATGGTAAAAATAAAGAGGTGAAAAATATTTAGGAACATTGAAAAAGTAAGTGATGGCAAAATCGTAAATAAATGAAACTTTAAGGGGTATAGTAGAAATTGAACTGTATGAGTTTCAGAATGGCTCTGAAACTATTTTTATAAATAAGTATAAATAAAAATAAGCCTTTTGAATCCCTACTTTGAAATCCAATTCTCAACAGAATTGTCAAAATAAATTACAGAAAAAAATGTGGCAAAAGTATGATTACTTGTTAGTTTAAAGACCAAAATGAAATTTGCCATTAATGACTTAGTATATAAGCATGCCTTAGCCATTTTTCTTCATCTTCTTCTTCCTTTTCTATGTTGTCCGAACCATGCTCTTCAATTTCCTCCACCATTTTCATGTCTTTCTTAAGAAAAGTATAAAGAAAACTTAAATTCAACCTTTGATTTCTTCTTTTTTATCTTTGATTTGATGGAAAATCAAATAATTTCAAGAACCAACTACTTGAAGATTTCGGGTACTTCATCTATTTGAGGTAAAATGTTGATTTGTTTAGTTTTGTGTTTGATTTAGATGATTTAAATGATGAATTAGATGGGTTTTGTGTTTGATTGCATCAATTGATGCATTTGAACACTTTTCCCTAAATTCCAAACCCTAGCATAAGTTGTTTATTTTAGCTATTTGATTTTGTATTGTTTTTATGTTAATTAAGCTTTGAATATGTTAATTGAAGGCTAATGGATGAATAATTGATTGTTGGTTTGTTGTAGAAAATCAATATTGCCATAGTTGTGAGTTTTGCGTCCTTTGAAGCAGTAGGTGAGAAATCAATTATTCAAGGCTATTTGAAGTGCTCAGTGAGTTTAATATGAATCAAATTATATATCTAATACTTTAGATTAAATATTGGAAACCATCCATGAAATCCTTGTTTTGGCCGAACGCTATTGTACTATTCATGCCTTGAATTTTGCTTTGTATTTCACTTGATTTCCATACCATATTTGATCCATTATATGATGTTATTTATTGGTTAATCAATGCCTATTGTATTTCCTTTTTTGTGAGTTGTTGTTGATAATTGGGGCAATATTGGAGTTGCACCCAAACTATGTCAAATTGTCCATCCTTAGTGCACACCAAGTATTTGATGAAATGCTTCATTCATTTTGTCATAGGCCTATCACTTGTTCATCCATAGGCCTACCATTTGAATGCCATTGTCGCCAGCGACATTGGCATGCCAATTGCACCGACCTTTTGTTTATGTATGACAAACCTATGTTCCATTCCATTGTTAATTACCAAACCTATTACCATTGTATATCTACTTGTTATTGCTATTCCATTGTTTAAATTGCAACTTGAATTGATTGATATTGAGATATGGATATTTGGTGATATCATTGTTGTATAATGGTATCTAATGACTTGTTTCATACTTTTATTGACTTTGATGTGGTTTGATAGAGCTGCCACTCTGACAAGATAGTGGGTTTATACTATCGGCAATGTGCACATTGTATATTGATATAACACCTTAGTTAAAACCTAGAACCCGAACCACAAATGGTTACTTGGGGAATTTTGAATTGTTGTGATTTACTATATGTTTATTCTTGAATTTGATAGGTATGTATGTTTTATGATGTGTTTGTATGAGTAGAGGAGGTTTAAAGACTGTTAGGAAGCAAACGGGCAAAATTAGGTTTTTTGTGAACTAGGGGCAAAATGGTCATTTCACACCCTTTGAGTTTTTAGTAGAAATTAACATTATATTTGATGATAAAAAAGAATATTAGGACACAAAAATAAAGGTATAATGGTCATATGAATTATTGTTGGAAGATTAAAGCAGGTAGAAAATAATTTCAGGAAAAGTTAATCGGAAAGGGATCCAATTCGAACTAGGGTTAGTATAGTCTTTTCCTAAGGTATATGGACTTATATGATGTATGCAAGTGTATAGTAACCATTTTAAGTTAATCTAAATCAAACCATTGGATGGAAAGATCAAGAATTGAATGGTTAGTAAGCTAGGTTGCATAATTTTTACTATAAGATCAATGTATAAGATCATAAACTTGATATTTAAGTTAATTTTTCCCGCCTCTTCTTCAACCTTAGCAATTTTCATACCAAGCTTCCTCTTTCTTCCTTTCAAACTTTTGGCAACTTTGGAATTCATTGATACCAAGTTATTTTCTTTCATTTCTTGATACAAACTAGTTAATTCAAGCATCCTAAACACAATTCTAACCTTAGAATTAAAGAAAAGTCAAGAAAAAGTGATAAATCAAAGCTTGAAAGATTTCAAAGAACTATTGAAGAAGTTGAAAGAAAATAAAAAATTTGGAGGAAACCCTAACTTGGAAGAGGTGAATCGTAGGGTACTCCAACTAGGAGTGTCGAGCAACGGGCCACTTAGGGCGTTCGAGTGGTGTTTTAGGGGATAAAGTAAACTTTTTGCATTTGAAGGCTGCAATGAGACTCAAATTCCATTAGCACTATCTATCATTGCCTTGGAATTTTACTACTTGTATCATGTAATACTCGAGTCTTAATGAGTATGTGTAAATATTTGTACATTATTAGAGATTCCATGGTACTGTAATAAAAAGTAAAGACATATATGTGTGTGCTTATATATCTTTTAGTTTTTCATATAAACTATGCTATGGATGTGTATGATCTGGATGTGTATAGTTTGATATATATATATATATATATATATATGTTGAGTTGATATTGGAGGTTGAGATGGATATTGATAATAAATTGATGTTGGGAGTATTGTTTTCATTTTCTACAGTGGGGTATAGTTTCATATTAGAGGAGGTGCTGTCGAAATTTCAGTAGAAATATTAAACTATATTTGAGTTGATTATATGAATTGCTTGCCATATCATACAGATAATTGGGTTCTTCATGGCACTGGTAGCTTAGGCAATACCCGTACCCTAGGACCATCGCGGCTCCCAGGTTGGGTTGTGACAAAGGCGGTATCAGAGCTAAAGGTTTAGTATAACCTATAATGTTTGCATACTAGTAGCAATAGAAGTACCATGGAAACTAGGATTTTCTTATATCGTCAAAGTAACAGTCTTCTTCATTGTTTTGTTTTGTTTTGTAACAGTGTGCTAAGATGTCAGAAAGGGCAAATAGGCATGCTAGACCTATTGAGGAGGGTGAGTTCCATGGATCTAGTGAGGAAGCAGAGCTTGTTTCTAATGCATCTGTTATATGGAGGACTCATTCTGAACCACCCCAGTCACGGAGACGTCCTGAGTCTGATTAGATGGGTGATGCATCCTAGAGATAGGAGATGTAGGAGATGAGATAGGAGATTTTACAGACTATCCAGACTCACTTGACAGCACAGCCTGCAGTAGTACAACAACCACCTCCACCTCCCGTACAGCCAATGGTATAGCTTGAGATGCCACCAGCACCCCAGAGGGAACCAACAGTATTAGAAGGAGTCAGGGAACGCAGAATTATCCTAGAGGGTGGTATAAGTATTGGGGAGTTCCTGAGACTGCGACTACCTACCTTTGCAGGGGAGTATGGTACTGACCCCAGTGATTTTATTGACAGGGTTGATAGAGTGGTTCGGAAGCTAACTTGTTCTGATGCCAGGATTATAGAGTTGGTGGGATTATTACTGGAGGTAGATGCTGCTACTTGGTTTATAGAGCATATTGATGATAACATTCACAGTGATGATCCTGTGACTTGGGGAGAGTTTAAACAGAGGATGATGGATGAGTTTTTGACAGAGGGCTTACAAGAAAGTAACATTGTGAAATTTGAGCAGCTACGATAGGGGAACCTATCTGTTTTAGAATATGCTAGAGAGTTTAGAAAGTTGAGTAAGTATGTATAGTACCCTAAAAATATGCATAACAAGTTTTTGTGAAATAAGTTCTCAGTATATAGATTAAAATCATCGAAATGACCAATGATAATTTTAGAAAATCAGTTAGAGCAAAAACGAGAAAATTTTTCGAAAATTGTCGGTACCGATATCGCTGCTGTAAAATAGCAGTACGGTCGACGGATGAATTTCTAAATTTGGATTAAGGGTAAATGATAATCTATATTCATGTTTGAATATACTAAAAAGAAATATGAGAAAATGTTTAAGAACACTGATAAAGTAAGTGACGGCAAAATCGTAAATAAAGAGTATTTTCGGTGAATAGTAAAAATTTGATAGTCTGAGTTTCATAACGGTTCTGAAACTATTTTTATTAAATAGTATTAATAAAAATATAATGTTTGAATATTCACTTTAAATTTCAATTTCCTACAGAATTATCGGAATGAATTACCGAGCGAAAAAGAACCAAAAGCAAATTTTGGAAAGTTTGAGGACCAAAAGGGTAATTTGTCAATTTTGTCTTATTATATAAGCAAGAATTTGAACAATTTTTCTGCATTTCTTTCTTTTTGGCTGTGAACTCCATTTCTTCTCCCATTTGATTTTTTTTCTTAGATTTGTGAAGGAAAAGTGTAGGAAACTTGATTCTAAAACCATACAAACACTTATTTATAAAAATCAATCATAGAAATTCAAGAAAAATTGAAGAACAATTAAGGGGAAATTTCGGCCATTTTGAAAAAATTTGGTAAGTTGATTGTTTGTTTGTTTTTATGATTTAATTAGGTTGTTTTGATGATAAAAGGATTAGGTAAATGGTTTAATTGCATCAATTAATGCATTAAACAATTTTCCCAATTTTCTAACCCTAAATTGAAGTTGTGAGTTTGGATTTTGAGTATATGGATTAGGATGTGTAAACTGGCTTTAGAATAAGTTAATTGGGTATTAATCGATGTTTAATTGACGTTCATTTCGTTGTAGAAAATTTGTTCGGAGAAAATCATCGATTTTAGCCTAAACCAAGGATTTGAGGAATTGGGTAGCAAATCTATTGTGCTTGGTGATTTGGAGTGATAGGTGAGTCTTCTATGCATCCATTGTCATGCCCAAATTGATAAAACATCAATTGGAATTCATATGTAAAAAATGGATTTTGGTCGAACCCTATTTGTGCCTTTTTGCCTAAATTTATGTATTGGTGTTGGACTTGTTTTCCATGCCAAATTGACATGTTTGTTGAAGATTATTGAGTTGTTTTTGTTGCCTATGGAATTGCTTCCCTGTGTATGCTTATTTATAATTAGGGCAATGTTAATATTGCGTCGAAACCATGTCAAAAAATTCGTCGGCCAACCATTTGAATGCCACCATCGCCAGCGACAATGGCATGCCAATTGTGTCAACTTTTTGGCCACAAATGACCAAAATATGTTTGTTCCCTTTTTTAGTCGTTAGACCTTTGGTCATCATTTAATTGATAATTATTAATGTCTTATTGACTTTATGCTTATTAAATTGATTCTGATGAGTTATTGATCTTGTCGATTCCATTGTTTTGAAATCGCATCTATTGATGTGATTATTGCTTCTATTGACTCCAAGGTGATTTGACAGAGCTACCGTTCCGACAAGGTAGTGAGTTCATACTATCATCCTTATGCACATTGTATTGATTGATACCTTGTACTAGGAAGGGATGTCCTAGTCATAAGACTCGTACAGTCTTATGTTCTATACATATATATATAGTGATTTGTTCTTGGCACATTTCTATGCATTTCATGGCTCTATATTTGTTATTTTCATCTTATCCATGTGATATGTGCTTTATTGTTATGGTTGTTTACTTACAATCATATTCTGAACTTGATTCTGTATTACAGACATTCTGGGCAGTTTGATCCATTACTTCATCTGCTTACTGTTTATTGATATTCCATTATCTGTTATTTGTCGATACATATTAGATTCACTAAATATCATATATACTCACCCTCTTATTGTTTGCCCTCTCAGGTGCAGAGTAGGAGGTAAATATCTCAGCTCTTTTGTCTCTCTGTGGATTTTGCAGATCTTGTGTCAGTGTAATATTATAAACACTGTATTATTTTGTATGTTCATATCCCAGCTTCTCCATGGGTTTTGTACGGTATAGTTAGTATATGAACATGTATGTATGGAAATATTGAATTATTAATGATATGAATATGGTATTTACAGAATGAATAGTATTTATGTGAGTGAATAGTTATATGTACTACTATTATTTATTGATGCTGAGTAAGATATATTTTCGCTGCAATATTGTTATAGGATTGATATGATTGATGAGTTCTACGGGTGTCGGTCGCCTCAGCATCTCCCGCGCCCTAGGACCATCGCAATCCGAAAATGGGTCGTGACAGTATGCTAGGAAGATTGCTCCTACAGAAGAAGATTTGATTAGGCGGTTCAGGAGAGGGTTACATGTATCTCTGCATAACATTCTATTAGCTATGGAGTTTACTTCCCTCAGTTGTGCCATTGATAAAGCAGCCCAGTTGGAGGCTAAATATAAGGAGGAAAGATCCGATAAGGAGCAGAGTAAGAAAGGAAGAGGAGGAGAGTATCATAGACTTGGAGAGGGGACATCCTAGACTTTTGCACCTAGACCTTCTCTCAGGCCAGTGCAGTCTTTACCACCTCCCAGTCAAAGACAGGATTTTGGTAGAGGTACTAGTATGAGGCCTCCTATTCCTAGTTACTTCTGAGGCCCTAGTAGACCAGTTCAGATGACGACAACAATGCCCACATGTGCTTTTATGGGAGGAGACATTCAGGGGCATGTCGTATCAGGTCCGGGGCAGTCCTCAAATGTGGACAGTTTGGGCATTTTTACAGAGATTGCCCTTTGCCTAGAGTTTCACAGCCTTCAAAGGCAGGATCATCCCAACCATCAGTATAGATGGGTAGAGGGAGTGTAGGCAGAGGTAGACCAGCGGGGCAGAGTCTATCAACAGGACAGTCAGCAGTTGGTAGGGGTCAGGGGCGTGTTTTTGCAGTTACCCAGCAGCAGGCCCAGGGATCTCATGAGACAGTCGTAGGTATGATTTCTGTATATAATATAGTAGCTTATGTGTTGTTTGGTTCAGGTGCAATCCATTCTTTTGTATCTCCTATTTTTGCCATAAAATTGGGGTTGGGTAGGAAACCTTTACATGTTCCTTTAGAGATAGCCACACCGATGGGAGATAAGATTATTATAGGGTACAAGTATGATAATTGTAATATGAAAATTTGTGATAGATCTTTACCTGCGGAATTGATTGAATTACCTGTATTGGAGTTTGATGTTATCCTTGATATGGATTAGTTGACTGGTCATAAGGCTTCGATTGATTGTGCAATGAAAAGAATAAAGGTTCGACCCGATGGGCAAGAAAAGTTCATTTTTCAGGGGAAGGCTAACAAACACATATCAGGGTTAGTTTCTGCAGTACAATTAGGGAAGTTGATGAAAAAGGGATGTATTAATTATTTGGCATCAATGGTTGACATTACAGGGGTATCTAAAGAAGCAGAGTAGATTCCAGTGGTGAAAGAGTTTTCATATATATTTCCAGATGATCTTCTAGGATTGCCACCAGAGAGGGAGATTGAGTTTGAGATTGAAGTATATCCTGGTACTGATCCTATATCCATTCCACCATATCGGATGGCATCACCAGAGTTGAAGGAGTTGAAAAAGCAGTTACAAGAATTGTGCTACAAAAGCTTTATTCGGCCCAGCAGTTCACCTTGAGGAGCACCAGTATTGTTTGTGAAGAAGAAGGACGGGTCACTGCAGATATATATTGATTATCAACAATTGAACAAGGTGACAGTAAAGAATAAGTATCCCTTGCCCAGGATTGATGACTTGTTTGATCAGTTACAAGGGGCTAGTTTCTTTTCCAAGATAGATTTGAGGTCAGGGTATTGCAGATTAAAGGTGAGCACATTTCAAAGACAACTTTCAAAACTCGGTATGGGCACTATGAGTCTCTAGTGCTACATTTGGATTGACAAATGCACCAGCAACATTCATGGATATGATGAATCGGGTGTTCAGGCCATTTCTGGATAAATTTATAATTGTCTTCATTGATGATATCTTGGTGTACTTCAGAAGTAGAGAAGAACATGAGGAGCATCTCAGAGTTACATTGCAGATATTGCGGGATCAACAGTTGTATGCAAAGTTCTCAAAATGTGAGTTCTGGTTGACGGAGGTAGTATTTCTGGGGCATTTTGTTGGCAAAAATGGTATAAAGGTAGATCCACAGAAAGTGGAAGCAGTTGCTAATTGGCCACGTCCCACTACAGTCACTGAGATACGAAGTTTCCTTGGTATGGCAGGGTATTATCATAGGTTTGTTAAAGACTTTTCCCGGATAGCTGCATCAATGACAAAGTTGACTCAGAAACAGGTGAAGTTTCAGTGGAATGAAGAGTGTGAAAAGAGTTTCTAGACTCTTAAAACCTGTTTAACCACTACACCAGTGTTAACTCTTCCTTATGAGGCAGGCAATTTTGCTATATATTGTGATGCTTCGAGGATCAGTTTGGGTAGTGTTTTGATGCAGGAAAGGAAGGTAATTGCTCATGCTTCTCGCCAGTTGAAGAAACATGAGGTGAATTACAACACACATGATTTGGAAATGGCAGCAGTAGTCTTTGCTCTGAAAATATGGAGACATTATTTGTATGGGGTGACATATGAAGTTTATACTAATCATAAGAGTCTACAATACATCTCGCAGTAAAAAGAATTGAATTTGAGGCAAAGGAGATGGGTTAAGTTGCTAAAGGATTATGACTGCCAGATTTTGTATCTTCCTGGAAAAGCAAATGTGGTGGCAGATGCTTTTAGTAGGAAGTCAATGGGAAGTTTATCACATGTGATTACTTCAGAAAGATCATTGGTACGAGAATTGCGAGAGTTAATGGTTAAGGGTTTAACTTTGGATTTGGAATCACTGGGGCAAGAGACAGTATTAATAGCACAGTTCCAAGTGAAAGCATTACTAATAGATGAGATAAAGAGTTTCCAAAATGAAGATCCACAGTATGTTAAGATCAGAAACTTTGTTCGAGATAGTAAAGCTTCTGATTTTTCTGTTGAGGGAGATGTGTTAAAATGTAAAGGGCGATTATATGTTCCAGATGTTAAGGGGTACAAAGAACATATTATGAAAGAAATTCATTACTCTTCTTACACAATTCATCCAGGGGTAACAAAGATGTATCATGACTTGAAGGAATATTATTGGTGGCCAAACATGAAGGGTGATGTAGCAAGGTTTATCTCCAAGTGCTTAGCCTATCAACAAGTGAAATTTGAGCATCAGAAACCCTCAGGTTTGCTTCAAGAGATCCAGCTACTAGAGTGGAAATGGGAACAAGTAACAATGGATTTTGTGGTGGGATTGCCAAGATCATAGAAGGGGTATGATTCAGTATGGGTGATTGTGGATAGATTGACCAAGTCAACTCACTTTTTTGAGGTAAAGATAACTTATACAGCTACACAGTATGCACAACTTTATGTGGATAAAATTGTACAGTTACATGGGATACCATCAGTGATTATATCTGATAGAGGTACTCAGTTCACCTCTAGGTTTTAGCAGAAGTTCCAGGAGGTATTAGGTACTACATTGCATTTCAGCATAGCATTTCATCTTCATACAGATGGACAGTTAGAAAGAACTATTCAAACACTGGAGGACATGTTGAGGTTGTGTGTGTTGGATTTAAAAGGCAGTTGGGATCGCTTCCTACCATTGATAGAGTTTGCCTACAATAATAGCTACCATTCTACCATTGGAATGGCACCATTTGAGGCTTTATATGGCAGGAAATGCAGGTCACATATATGTTAGGTGGAACTAGGTGAAAAGCAGTTAGAGGGGCCAGATCTGATCAGAAAAACAATGGAGAAGGTCCCTATTATACAGGAAAGGATAAAGACTACTTTTAGCAGGCAAAAGAATTATGCGGATCCAAAAAGAAAAGATGTACAGTTTGCAGTGGGTGATCATGTATTTCTGAAGATCTCTCCCATGAAAGGAGTGATGAGATTTGGAAAGAAAGGCAAGTTGTCACCAAGATATATTGGACCCTTTGAGATTTTGAATCGGGTTGGTAATGTATCATACAAACTAGCACTTCCACCTAATATAGGTCACGTACATCCGATGTTTCACATTTCTATGCTACGGAAGTATGTTCCATATCCATCCCATATTCTTCAATCCCAAGATATTGAGATTGATGAGGCATTTTCATTTGAGGAAGTACCAGTACAGATTACGGATCATCAAATTAGACAGCTTCAGAATAAGAGCATTCCAATGGTTAAAATACTATGGTGTAGCAAAAGTGTAGAGGAGTGTATTTGGGAGAGTGAGGCTGAGATGAGACACAAGTACCCCCATCTATTTCATGTGTCAGGTTTTTATTCTACCCTATAACTTAAAAGTAAATTCGAGGATGAATTTATTTGTAGGGGGGGTAGAATGTAACACCTTAGTCAAAACCTAAAACCTGAACCACAAAGGGTTACTTGGAGAATTTTGACTTGATTTGATTGTTGTGATTTACTATATGTTTATGCTTGAATTTGACAGGTATGCATGTTTTATGATGTGTTTGTATGAGTAGAGGAGGTTTAAAGACTGTTAGGAAGCAATCGGGTAAAATTAGGTTTTTAGTGAACTAGGGGTAAAATGGTCATTTCACACCCTTTGAGATTTTAGTGGAAATTAACATTATATTTGATGGTAAAAGAGAATATTAGGACATGAAAATAAAGGTATAATGGTCATATGAATTATTGTTGGAAGATTAAAGCCGGTAGAAAATAATTTCTGGAAAAGTTAATCGGAAAGGGATCCAATTCGAACTAGGGGTAGTATAGTCTTTTCCTAAGGTATATGGACTTATATGATGTATGCAAGTATATGGTAACCATTTTAAGTTAATCTAAATCAAACCATTGGGTGGAAAGATCAAGAATTCAATGGTTAGTAAGCTAGGTTGCATAATTTTTACTATAGGATTAATGTATAGGATCATAAACTTGATATTTAAGTTGATTTTTCCCACCTCTTCTTCAACCTTAGCCATTTTCATACCAAACTTTCTCTTTCTTCCTTTCAAACTTTCTGCCACTTTGGAATTCATTGATACCAAGTTATTTTCTTTCATTTCTTGATACAAACTAGTTAATTCAAGCATCCTAAACACAATTCTAACCTTAGAATTAAAGAAAAATCAAGAAAAAGTGATAAATAAAAGCTTGAAAGATTTCAAAGAACTATTGAAGAAGTTGAACAAAAATCAAAAGTTTGGAGGAAACCCTAACCTGGAAGAGGTGAACCATCGGGTACTCTTGCTAGGAGTGTCGAGCGGTAGGCCACTTAGGGCCTTCGAGTGGTGTTTGGGGGGATAAAGTAAACTTTTTGCATTTGAGGACCGCAGTGAGACTCGAATTCCATTGATACTATCTATCCTCGCCTTGGAATTTTGCTATTTGTATCATGTAATACTCAAGTCCTAATCAGTATATGTAAATATTTGTATATTATTAGAGATTCCATTGTACTGTAATCTAAGTAAAGACATATATGTGTGTGCTTGTATATCTCTTAGTTTTTCATATAAACTATGCTATGGATGTGTATAGTTTGATATACATATATATATATATATATATGTTAAGTTGATATTAGAGGTTGAGATGGATGTTGATTAGGAATTGATGTTGGGAGTGTTGTTTGCATTTTCTACAGCAGGGTATAGTCTCATATTAGAGGAGATGCTGTCGAAATTTCATTAGAAATATTAAGCTATATTTGAGTTGATTATATGAATTGTTTGCCATATCATATAGATAATTGGGTTCTTCGTGGTATTGGTAGCTTAGGCAATACCCGTACCCTAAGACCATTGCGGGTCCCAGGTTGGGTCGTGACAATTAATACCCTAGCTGGGAAGGGTTTATGGTCCTAGCCATAAGACCTGATCAATCTTATGTATATTGATATGAGATTGATTATGTGTTTTACACATATTCTATGCGTTTCATGGCCCTATATCTGTCTTATCCATCTTATATACTTTCATTGTTATGTCATGTATTGACCTTACTATCATTTCCTGTAGTTGATTCTGTGTTCTGATTTTATTAAGCAGACTGTCTTTATTATTTCATCTGCTTATTTTTTATTGATGATCTAAATTACTTTTGTTGGCGATGCATATTAGATTCACTGAGTATCTTATATACTCACTCATTTCTTTGTTTCTCATTTTCAGGTACATAGTAGGAGGCAAAATCCCAACTTTTGACTCTATGGATTTTTGCAGTGTTCATAACAATGTAATTATATTAAATACAGTAATTTTTGTATGTTCATGATCTAGTTGCTCTATGGGTCATGTATGGTTTAGTTAGTTTATAAACATGTATGTATGATATATTATGGAGTTTGAGTAATGATATGACATGTTATGATGAATGTACAACCAACTGTAATATATTTATAGACCACTTACAGAATGACAGTATGAATAGTAACTAAGTAAATTGAATAATAAATTGATGGATATAGATAATTGCATATGATACTGGGTTCTATGAGTGCCGGTCGCCATTGGCATCTCCTGCATCTTAGGACCGTCGTGATCCGAAAACGGGTCGTGACAATCAGCTAACTCCTTTATCTCACGGATCAATATTCTTCTGGAAACTGAGATGTGAGCTAGACTACCTATAGATTTCCGGCTCAGTGCATTCGCTACTACATTAGCCTTACCCAGATGGTAAAGAATCTCACAATCATAGTCCTTAAGCAGTTCAACCCATTTATACTGCAGAAGGTTTAGATCCTTTTGCTGAAGTATATATTACAAACTCTTATGATCATTATATATCTCACATTTAGTACCATACAAATAGTGCCTCCAGGTCTTCAGTGAAAACACTACTACTGCCATCTTTAAATCATGTGTCAGATAATTAATTTCATGCTTATTTAACTGCCGAGAAGCATAAGCATTCACTCTTCTATTCTGCATCAGAACACATCCTAATCCAACTCTGGAAGCATCACAATAAACTATGAATTTATCATCCTTTGATGACAATGCTAACACTGGAGCACTCGTGAGGCAAGACTTCAAAGTATGAAAACTACTCTCACATTCATCTGTCCAAAAGAATTCCTCTTGTTTTCGAGTCAACTTTGTCAATGGAGCAGTAATCTTGGAGAAATGCTTCATAAATCATCTGTAATATCCTGCCATACCAAGGAAACTACGGATCTCCGATACATTGGTAAGCCGAGGCCAATTTGCAACTGCTTCAACCTTTTGAGGATCAACCTTGATACCATCTTTACAAACAACATGCCCCAGGAAGCACACTTTAGTTAACCAGAACTGACATTTAGATAATTTAGCATACAGCTGATGCTCTCAAGTGTCTATAGTACAATCCTTAGATGCTCTGAATACTCCTCCTTACTCCAAAAATAGATAAGAATGTCATCTATGAACACTATGACAAACTTATCTAAAAATGGCTTAAATACCTTGTTCATCAAATCCATAAATGCTGCTGGTGTATTAGTCAACCCGAATGGCGACACCAGAAACTCATAATGTCTATACCGGGTCCTAAAAGTAGTCTTGGGTACATTGATCAAATACATCATCAATCCGTGGCAGTGGATATTTATTCTTTACTGTCACCTTATTCAGCTGCCGATAGTCTATACACATCCTCAGAGAGCCATCATTCTTTTTAATAAATAGCATTGGAGTATCCCACGGAGAACTGCTCAGTCTAATAAACCTTTTATCCAATAACTTCTATAGTTGCACCTTTAACTCTTTCAATTCTGCTGGTGCCATTATGTATGGATGAATGGATATCGGATCGTTGTCTAGATACACCTCAATCTTAAACTTTATCTCCCTATCTAGGGGTAGTCCTGGCAAATCATCAAAGAAGACATCAGGGAATTCCTAGACCACAGGTATCTAATCAATCCCTGATGGAGTCTTTTGCACATCTATCACATAAGCCAATAATGCTGAACAAACCTTCCCTATCATCCTTCTAGCTTGGATAACAAAAACAAAATTGATTCCAGATTCACGCCTATCACCCTGGAATTCAAACTCTAGTTGCCCCTCAGACTGGAATTTAACCCTCTTCTCATAACAATCAATAATTGCACGATGTGTCGTTAGCCAATCCATACCAAGTATCACATTAAGCTCTAACATAGACAGTTCTATCAAATCAATAAGCAAAATATTATCATCAATCTCAATCACACAATCCAGGTAAAAATAATTCACTTATATACTCTCCCCCATAGGTATGGCTATCTCTAAAGGAATATTCAATAATTGCCTCTCCTTATTCAATTTAGGTGCAAACAGTGGTGAGACAAAAGAGTGAGTAGCACCCGAATCAAACAATGCTTCAGCTAATTCATTCTATATAAGAATCATACCTGCGACCACATTATCAGATCTATTTGCCTCATGAGTATTCACAACAAAAACTCACCCTTGACCTCTGCCTACTGGGGCCTAACTACTGCTTGGTGTTTGACCTTTGCCTCTGCCCTTACCCCTACTAGGAGCCTCTATAGCTTCATTCTGGCTCATCTGAATAGTAGGCTGGGACACTGATGCTAAAGGCTACTGATCACCCCATAAAGGACATCTGCTAATGAAATGACCATGTTGCCCATATTTTAGGCAAGCACCTGTCTGCCATCAACACTCCTCTTCGTGCCTTCTACCACAAAAACTGCAAATATGCACACTGGACATCTGAGTAACAGGTCTAGAAGAACCCTGTGAATAGGTAGATGCTGACTGCACTAGAGGTCCCCTACTCTGTGTCCTCCTTTTCTGACTGCTTGATGGAGGTCTCTGATCAAATCTGGGCACTGGCTTAATCTGTGTAGGTTATGAGTTGCTCTCCCCTCTCCTGCCTATAAACCAGGTCCTCCCTTTCTTTTTTGGTCTCTCTTAGCTGTCTCTGACTTGTACTTTTCCTCTATCTGATTGGCCTTGTCAATGATGATAGTAAGAGATGTGAACTCTGTAGCAAGCAGGGCATTATGAAGTGAGGCATGCAATCCTCTCCTGAATCTGCTGATCAAATATGCCTCAATAGGAGCAACCTGTGTAGCATATCTACTCAATCTAATGAACTCCTTAGCATACTCCTCCACTGTCCTGTTACCCTGCTATAATTGCTCAAACTGAATCAAATTCCTGGTTTTCACCCCTTCTGTCAAGAACTCATCAATCATCCCCTGTATGAACTATGCTCAGGTAGGAGGATGATCACCATATAATCTAAGCTCCACACATCAAGAAAATCAAGTCCAGGCTTTCCCTTTTAGCAATAACCCAACCAGCTCGACTGCCCTAACATCAGAATAAGGTAGCCTCCTCACTACCTTCTCAATTTGCTATAAGAAATCAATCGACTCCTCACCTATGTCACCTCAAAACTCAGGTAGATTAAGCTTCAAAAAGTTAAACATAGTGACTCTGCCCTCATCAATAACTCGGTGGGCTCCCTATACAGCAGGCTTGCTAGGAACTACTTGTAGGAAATCAAAATCTGAAAAGGGCAGCGGAATAAAATTTTTATTCCGATTTCCTCCATGATCCATATGAAGATCCAGATCAGAAGGTTAGGGTTCATACCTTTGGTTGATGATTCGACTATGAAAGAACGATTCTGAGTCAAGAGCAGTAGCTTTTGCACCTTCTGCCTCTACGGTATCCACACAAATGGATCGTATCTTCTTTGGTTCATCTCATGAACAAGAAGATAATCTCCAAGACATTTTGCTAAATTCGTCTAAGAGAATTAGGACTAGGGTTCACTTCCTTTTTCTGAAAAATGGCGAAAAATTAGTCTCACCTAAAAATAACATCATATGTGTATTTATAGGCATTTAACCCTAGCATTAGGGTAACTAATAAAACCTTAATTCGCCCCATCTGACTTGGGCTCGAATTTTGGGCTTATATTAGTTCTTAGCTAAATAATTTAGCCCAATTCTTATTTTTTAATCCATCTCATGAATTAAAATTCCTATTATCGATCCGATCTAAATGTGTGACCCTATAGGTTCCCATAACATTAGCAGTGACATAAAATCATATTTTATGTCACAAGCAGTGAGTGGTGTCTAGCAATACATTAATGCTACCTAAGTCACGAGAATGTTAATGACTCGACATAACCTTTCTTATGATAGAATTACCAAGTAATTAAAT
>CANXYC011437471.1:0-15541 GCA_948193065.1 Aleurites moluccanus
CATATATGTATTATGAGATGATTGGATAGTGCTACCCTTTGTAAGCACTTATGATATTAATGTATATATTAAGATTTCTTTCTAGTACCCTGGTACATGTTCAAGATTTGCTATTTAAGTATTCTATATATGTTATTCATTCTGATTGTTCACATCTTACTGAGTTGAAGGCTCACCACTCTTCTGTGGATTTCAAGTTCTAGCTTAGCTCAAGAGAGAGTTAATCCTGAAGACAGAGCTTTTTGATTTCATTCTCCACAAGAAGACTCTTTTATATAATATTTTTGGATAATAGTTGAATTATATATATGTATTCATGTATATGAGAAGTATACTCTTAGAACCTCTGTAGATGTGTGTGATGTTGCTCATTCTTTTGTTGCCATGGATGGCATTGTAGACTTTTCCTTGTTCTGTATTGATATTAGAATTATCTTTTGATCGGTAAGAAACAAAAGGAAATGTCATATCAGGTTGATGAGATATATATAAGATATGGATATTTGGCATGATGCTAGTATATGTTATATGTTTGATCCAGGTTAGCAAAGGGTTCTAAAGGTGTACAGTGGCCTTATGCCTACCCTTGCCCTAGGACCGTTGCACCGGTGGTTTTTGGGGTATGACAGAGGTGGTATAAGAGCTATAGGTTTCTCAACCATCAGATAGATAGAAAAATGTGTACGTTCCTTAGCATGAATGTCTGATTAAGATAACTACAGAGCATAGGATTCTGTTTCGTCAAGTTATGTATTCTTTGGAATGAATATGTGTTAAACCAGTGTTATGAGTCTAAAATTACTCTGTTTTCCTTATCATTCCAACAATGCCTCTGAGACGTGGTCGTGGACGAGGTAGAGGACATAGTAAAGGTCATCCTATGTAAGAATTGCCTTCTGAGGAGGGTTTAGTAGGTAGAGTGAGAGGTGAGGAAGTTCCTCTAGAGCCATAAGTAGATGTGGTTGGTATGGCTCGGCGATTGGATCAGTTGCAGAGAAATTATGAGGTTTTAGCTAAGTTCATTACTCAGCAAAGAGAGCAACAGTTACCTTCAGTAACAGTAGTTCCAGTTGCTCCAGTGGTTCCTCCACCACCATCAGCAGTTGTACCTTTAATTAAGGAGGTTTCTTTTGAGCAATTCTTAAAGCTTAAACCTTCTAAGTATAAAGGAGAGGTGGATCCTACAAATTTTTTAGATGAGATTAAGGAAAAGGTCTAGATTTTGAGGATCTTAGACAGGAGAGACATAGAGTTCGTTGGCTATTTGATGAAAGCTGAAGCTAAAGACTGGTTCAGGAGGAGTATTCAGGGTAATGCAGACCTTTCTTGGAATCAGTTCAAGGAAAGAGTTATTGAAGAGTTCATTCCAGAGAGTATGAAGGAGGCTAAAGTTGAGTTTGAGAGATTGGTTCAGTCACCTAGTATGACTATTTCAGAATATGCGAAGGAATTCAACTAGTTGAGTAGATTCATTCCAGCTTTGGTTCTTATAGAGGCAGCACAAATTTAAAGGTTATGTAAAGGACTCATAGCTCCGTTGTTTTAATTTCTAGCTGCTCATGAGTTTGACTCATACTCTAGGCTTGTGAATAAAGCTAGAGTGATTGAGAATAGAGAGATGGAGGTTAGATCAGAAAGGGAAGAGAAAAAGAAGGTGAAGATTGGGAGTTCTTCCAGACAGGTCAGTGGAATGAAGAGTATTGATGTTTCACCTCAGTTTGCTCCCCAAAGTGGATATAGAGGGCCTTTAGAGAGATCTCAGTAGAGGCAGAATTCCTCTAGACCAGCACCTCAAATGAGTTATGGTATTGCCAGTTCAGCACCACCTAGGACTACTATTCCTCCTTGTCCTATGTGTGGTAAGCTTCACAGAGGAACTTGTCACTTTGGGATAGGTGCATGCTACAGGTGTGGACAATAGGGTCACTTGCTTAAGGATTGTCCACAACCTTCTTTTGGAGCTAGACCTCAAACTTCTCAGGCCTCAGTCCAGATGGATAAGAGAGTTGTTGGTCAACAGTCTATCATAGGCCAAGGTATTTTGGGTAGAGCTACAAAGGGAGGCATAAGTTTAGGTCAGATAGTTGGTTAGACTGCAGTTCAAACACCTTTGGGTAGAGGTAGAGGGAGAGTATTTGCTTTGACACAGCAAGAGGCGCAAACTTCTAACACTTTGGTTATAGGTATTCTTCCGATCCAAGCTTTGAATGCAAGAGTGTTATTTGATTCAGTAGCTTCGCATTCTTTTGTTTCGCCTTGTTTTGCTAAGAAGTTGCATATGCCATGTGTATTGCTTGAGAATGCTTTGGTTGTATCTACTTCTTTTGAGGAAGAGGTAAAGGTTCAACACTTTTATCCATCTTGTGTAGTTAGCATAGATTGTAAGAGTTTAGAGTCAAATTTGATTATGTTGCTGGTGCTTGAGTTTGATTTGATTTTAGACATGGATTGGTTGTCAAATTTTTATGCATCCATAAATTATCATGAGAAAAAGTTAGTGTTTAAGCCACCTTCGGGTAAGGAATTTGAGTTTCAAGGGGAAAGGAGTGAAGTACCCTATAATGTGATATCCGCCATAGGGGCGAGAAGATTGATGAGGAAAGGTTGCCAAGGATATTTGGCATACATCTGTGATACTAGCAAGGAAGTGAAGGACTTGCAGCAGATTCCTGTTGTTATTGAGTTTCTGGATGTATTTCCTAATGAGTTACCTGGGTTGCCACCGGATAGAGAAATTAAGTTCGGTATTGAGTTACTTCCTGGCACTAGTCTGATTTCTATTCATCCATACCGTATGACACCAGTAGAGTTAAGAGAATTGAAGACTTAGTTGCAAGATATTCTTGACAAAGGATTCATTCGACCCAGCAGTTCTCCTTAGGGTGCTCCTGTGCTCTTTGTGAAGAAGAAGGATGGATCTATGAGACTGTGTATCGATTATAAGCAACTTAATAAGATCACCATTCAAAATAAGTATCCTTTACCAAGGATAGATGATTTGTTTGACTAGTTGCACGGTGCTAGTCATTTCTCCAAGATAGACTTGAGGTCTGGTTATCATCAGTTGAGGATTCAAAATGAAGATGTGTCTAAGACTGCTTTCCGTAAGAGATATGGTCATTATGAGTTTCCAGTGTTGCCTTTTGGATTGACTAATGCGATAGCTGCTTTCATGGATCTCATGAATAGGATCTTCAAGCCATTTTTGGACAAGTTTTTCATAGTGTTTATAGATGACATTCTTGTGTATTCTCAAAGTGAGGAAGAGCACGAAGAACATCTTCGGATGGTATTGCAGATTTTGAGAGAGCATCAGTTGTTTGCTAAGCTTTCAAAGTGTGAGTTTTGGCTTAAGAATGTTTGTTTCTTTGGACATATTGTGAGCAATGATGTACTTAAGGTTGACCCAAGGAAAGTAGACGCCATTTTTAGTTGGCCTAGACCCACCAATGTTTCAGAAGTTAGGAGTTTCTTGGGTTTTGCAGGCTACTATAGAAGGTTTATTCAGGATTTCTCCAAGATTGCAGTTCTTTTGACTAAGCTTACTCAGAAGCTAGTGAAATTTCAATGGATGGATGTATCAGAAGGGAGTTTCCATAAGTTGAAGACTTGTCTCACCACGACACCTGTGTTAGCTTTGCTATCAGGTGAAGGAGGTTATGCGGTGTATTGTGATGCTTCGAGAGTAGGGCTTGGTTGTATTCTTATGCAGCATGGTAGGGTAATAGCTTATACTTTTAGACAGTTAAGGAAGCATGAGGTGAATTATCCGACTCATGATCTTGAGATGGCTGCAGTTGTCTTTGCATTAAAGATATGGAGACATTATATGTATAGAGAGAAGTGTGAGATCTTTACAGATTATCAGAGCCTAAAGTATATCTTATAGTAGAAAGACCTAAACCTTAGGAAAAGGAGATGGATGGAGTTACTTAAACACTATAATTATGAGATTTTATACCATCCAGGAAAGGCGAATGTGGTTGTGGATGCTTTGAGCAGGAAGTCTTTAGGTAGCTTAGCCCATATTCAAGTGAGTAAGAGACCTTTGGTGAGTGAGGTGCAGAGTTTGTATGATGTAAGGATCAGTTTTGACTTGTCAGTTGTAGGAGTGCTTCTATCATGTTTGTAAGTCAAGCAGTGCCTATTGATCTGATCAGAGAGGCACAACATAGAGATCATCAGCTTGTGAAGCTAAAGAGAGATATGGAAATAAAGAAAGCTCCATGTTTTGCTATGATAGATGGCATGTTGAGACTTGGCAGCAAAATATATGTTCCAGCAATCGATGGTTTAAGAGATGTGATTCTTAAGGAAGTACATCATTCCAGCTATAATGTTCATCCAGGTGCTATAAAGATGTACCATGACATCAAGAGTTCTTATTGGTGGAGTGGGATGAAGAAGGATGTGGCAAAGTTTGTGGTAAGATGTTTAACTTGTCAGAAAGTTAAATTTGAGTATCATAAGCCTTCGGGTCTACTTCAACAGTTGTCACTGCCAGAGTGGAAGTGGGAAAGGATAACTATGGACTTTGTTATAGGGTTGCCACAAACTTCAAGTGGGCATGACTCGATCTGGGTAATTGTGGATAGATTGACCAAGTCAGCTCACTTCTTGCTAGTCAAGACAACTTGTGAGCTTCTCAGTATGCACATATGTATATTGATGAGATAGTAAGACTCCATGGGATTCTAATTTCTATTATCTTTGATAGAGGAGCTCAATTCACATCGAGGTTTTGGCAGAAGCAACAAGAGTCTTTGGGTACTCAACTTGATTTCTGCACTTCATTTCATCCCTAGACAGATGGGTAATTAGAGAGGACCATCCAAACTCTAGAAGACATGTTGAGAATGTGCATTCTAGACTTTGGAGGTAATTGGGATAAGCATTTGCCTTTGATAGAGTTTGCCTACAATAGTAGCTACCATTCTACCATTAAGATGGCTCCTTACAAGGCTTTGTATGGTAGAAAGTGTAGGTCTCTTTTGTGCTGGGATGAAGTGGAAGAGAAACATGTTTAAAGGCCTAAAATTATTTAGTATATCGCAGAAAAGGTCCCTATCATCAGAGAAATTGAAGACTGCTTTCAGTAGGCAGAAGAGCTATGCGATCCTAAAAGAAAAGATCTTCATTTCATGGTTGGTGACTTAGTGTTTTTGAAAGTCTCACCTATGAAAGGAGTTCTAATATTTGGTAAGAAAGGCAAGATATCTTCGAGGTACATTGGGACATTTGAGGTGTTGAATAAAGTTGGAGAAGTCTCACACGTATTAGCCTTGCCACCTCACTTGGACAATGTGCATATAGTCTTTTATATTTCCATGCTTCGAAAATATGTTGCAGATCCTTCTCATGTGTTGCAAGCTCAAGAGGTAGAATTCCAGCAAGACTTGACTTATGAAGAGGTTCCAGTAGCCATCATTGATAGGATGATCAATAAGCTAAGGAACAAAGACATAGCAATGGTTAAAGTCTTATGGAAGAACCAAGTTATGGAAGAATGCACTTGGGAGAGTGAGTTGAACATGCAAGCTAAGTATCCCTACCTATTTCAAGTTTAAGGTAAATTCTTTAAATTCGAGGATGAATTTTGTTATGGGGGGAGAATGTAATACCGGAGATTTATTTTGCTTGTATGTATACTGAAATTCTTGTAATGATGTATATAAGATTTGTTATGGAATGTTTGTTTTGGAAGTGAGATTTGTTAGTTTTTATTCAAATTTGAGAATTTGTGTTTGTGCAGAATTTTGTGAATTTATGTTCAAGGCTTTAAAGAAAGAGTTTAGGATATGTTGTAGTCTCATGTGTCTAGTTTAAATAGAATGAAGAATCCTAGCATTTAGACTTTTGTAGCTCAAGATAGAGCTGGTTTAGCATCTACTGCCGAAGTGAATTTTTTCAGCCTCTAGCGTGAACAGTGCTCGTGAACAATGCACATGAACAGTGACCATGAACAGTAGCGTGAACAATAGAGTGAACAGTGCATGTGAACAATAAACTCGGTGTTTATTTTTTTGGCAGTAGCTTCTCTTCACTTCATTTTTTTTTTCTTTCTTTCTTCTTTTCCATTTCTTATTCCTCTCAACCATAAGTCATTTTTCTTCATTTCTAAGATTTTAATACTCCAATTAAGCCATATTAATGTTAAAAAAAATACAAATTAAAGACTATAAGAGCATCAATTCAAGGTAAATTCTTCAAAATTTCTTTAGAGGAGAATAAGGTAATTTTCTCAAATCTTCTCTCTAGCTTGAGTTAAGTTCTTTGTTAGTTAGAATAGTAATTTTTAAGTTGTGGTTGATCTTTTTGTGAGCATTAATGGCTAATATTTATGGTTAAACTTAGTAGTTATAAGGATTTATGATTTTCGGATGAATAGTGCTCTGAATAGTAGATTTTCTCTATAACTATTATTCATCCTCTATTAATAGTTAAATTAATGCTAGAATTTATTTATAGAGACTCTAAGGAGCTTAGAATTTATGGAGGATTATTTATGTGATTGTTTTGAGAAAACCCTAAATTTTGGAATTTTGGAGATTTTTATTTAGAAGAAGAGAACTCAAGAAATTAAGGATCTTTTGGATTTAAGCAAGAGTTGAGCTTGGCTAGAAAGCTTTTTAGTGCTAAGAGGTAAGTGTGGATTTCGTTTCATGTGTATGATTCTCCATAAGAGAATTTTTGCTAAAGTATATTATATTCATATTCATATACATGCATATGTTATTTATGAGTTCAATTTATTAAAACCTTCCTTAAATATAATATTTGAATATTGACAATGACTTGGTTATTTTCCTTGGACCAAGTTCATTAATAAGTTTTTGTTATGCATAATATGATATGTTATTCATATATTGTGATCTCTTGATCACTTTTAATTACTGTTGAACCAATACAATATATGTATATCACAAAATAAGAGTTCATTCATTGGTCTAATGTGCACAGAAGAAACTTGACTGATAGGGTATAGTATTAGTGTTTCATCTAGAAGGGATCATGAGCTTTAGGCATATGCCTGTGTAAGCATATGTGCCACGTGAAGGTAGCAAGGCTACCCAAACATTATGATATGATATCAGTTCTATATTATGTTTATTTGATAATGCCATTCTTTATAGGCATTTATGTTCTTAAAAAGAATTATGATTTGATATTCATATATGTATTATGAGATGATTGGATAGTGCTACCCTTTGTAAGCACTTATGATATTGATGTATATGTTAAGATTTCTTTCTGGTACTTTTATACATGTTCAAGATTTGCTATTTAAGTATTCTATATATGTTATTCATTCTAATTGTTCACATCTTACTGAGTTGAAGGCTCACCACTCTTCTGTGGATTTCAGGTTCTAGTTTAGCTAGAGAGAGAGTTAACCCTGGAGACGAAGCTTCTTGATTTCATTCTCCACAAGAAGACTCTTTTATGTAATATTTTTGGATAATAGTTGAATTATATATATGTGTTTATGTCTATGAGAAGTATACTCTTAGAAGCTCCGTAGATGTGTGTGATGTTACTTATTCTTTTGTTGCCATGGATGACATTGTAGACTTTCCCTTGTTCTATATAGATATTAGAATTATTTTTTGATCGGTAAGGAACAAGAGGAAATGTCATATCATGTTGATGAGATATATATAAGATATGAATGTTTGGCATAATGCTAGTATGTGTTATATGTTTGATCCAGGTTAGCTAAGGATTCTACGGGTGTACGGTAGCCTTATGCCTACCTTTGCCCTAGGACCGTCACACCGGTGATTTTGGGGTGTGACAAGGTGATGGCTTATATATTCTTGAGAATACTTCGGGTCCTTCTCCATCCAAAGCCTTGTTAGTAGATTCTAGAACTGCTCATCAACAAATAATACGGTGGCATATGAGATTAGGTCACCCTTCTTTTTCTATAATTCCAAAATTTTATCCTAGTTTGTTTAAAAATTGCTAGTTGGATACTTTATTTTGTGATGCCTGTGAATTTGCCAAGCACACTAGACATTCTTATTCCTCTAGTAATAATAAAAGTTCAATTCCTTTTATGACTATTCACTCAAATGTTTGGGTTCATACTTTTACTGTTTCATTGTTAGGTCATAAGTGGTTTGTTACCTTTATTGATTGTTGTACTAGATTGATCTGGGTGTACTTAATGAAAGCTAAAGATGAGGTATTTTCTTATTTTAAATCCTTTCATGCTTTGATTAGTGCCCAATTTGATGCTTAGGTAAAAATTTTGAGGTCTTACAATGGTACATAATACATGAATGGTGTGTTTTGTGCATATCTAGATTCTAAGGGTATTATCTATTAAACTAGCTGTGTAAACATTAGTGCCCAAAATAGGGTATCTGAAAGGAAAAATTGACATTTATTAGAGGTAGCTAGGTTTTTTTTATGTTTGCTACAAGTGTTACTAAGATTTATTGGGGTGATGCAGTCCTTACTGCTGTATATATTATTAATAGGATGCCTTTTAAGAATCTCAACTTCAAAACCCCTTTGAAAGTCTTGAAAGGATGTACTTCATATACTGTTTCACCAAAAGTATTTGGTTGTGTGTAACACCCTAGAATTTTAGCTATTTCTATCTAGAACCATAAAATATACTTTATTAGAAACCTAATAATAATTTGTATTTATAAGTTACAAATTTGTTATTTAACAAGTTTTAAAACTCTAAGTTAGGTTCCTAATTACATAGTTAAAACTAGGATTGCTAGAATTTTATATAAATCACATTGAAACCTTAAATTGAATGAGAAATGAAAATTAAATAATTTATTAGTGTAGGAATGGAAAAGGGGCAAATGTTTAAATATAAGAAGATTGTAGGGTCAATTTTCAAATAAATAAAAAATGAGGGATCAATATATAATTAGTAAAATTTCAAAAATATCTATAAAAATCAACTTGTAGAATTTTCTAGCATTTCTACCTTTCTTCATCCAAAGTGGCTGAAATTCACAAAGCCAATTCCCCTCCATTTTTCTTCAATTTTTCATTAAACTCTACACCAAAAATTTATATCAAAGCAAACCTAAACTCTAAACTAAGCTTATTAAACCTAATTACAACTAAGGATTATTTGGAAATTCAAAGGAAAATTAGGGTTTTATTACTAAATAAGGTAAATTCATTATTTTCCATTACTTTTTAATTAATATAAGTTGTATGATAAAAATCATTGAAGAATTGTGAAGTTTATTAAATATATGTGAATATATAGAGGAATTAAACTTGAATTTAGGTTAATCTAAGTTTAGAACTAAGTTATTTATGTTAATTTAAGTCAAAAACAAGTTAATTAATAATGTAGAAGTAATAAATAAAGAAAACAAGGAAGATAGTGGCGATGAAGGGCATACATGCCTAATGTGAGAAATTGATCTTCCATGGTGTTTTTGGCTCAACCAACCATCAAAGTGAGTTATAAGTATATTGTTATGCATAAATTTAGCCTTGTTATAATTTTTGTAAATCTCCCCCTAAAACCTAATTGTTGGTCGAACCCCTAACCCCTCTCTTTTGAGTTTTTGTTTGATTTTCATGTTACATTTAGCCCATTTCTCTTGTATAATGAGTAAGCTTGATGCTCCAAAATCATATTTGAATTGTGTTTTTGTTGATTGATATGTTCGCTTGGCTACAATTATCCCAAAATCCTATCAACTTATAAATAACATCATGCCCACAATGTGTTTATCAAAATGCCACAATGAAACTAATTTTTAATCCACCAAATATTTAACCTTGAGTTTATTACCATTTGGCACATTGACACCTATAAAACATAAACCTAGCCTAACCAATTGACATTGATTCAATTTCATATGAAATGTTTTCTTAGGTTGTTATCACAGTATTGTTAATATGCCTTATAATTGCTAAATATGTTCATTGAAGAATTAAGAGATATGACATGATTTTTCTTATAATATTAACATTGTATTTAAGCATAATTATATCCATAGCCATTGTTGTTGTAACACCTTAGCATATACTATAAATACCAAGGAAATTTTTCCAATTTTGATCCAAAACATTTGAAGAAGTTTTCCAACACAACAACATAATCTCATTATAAAACTTTGACAAGTGAACAATCATAGGACTAACAGAATAGTAGGTGATTATAAGAAGAAGAATGGAAAAGCAAATTGAATTGATGAAAAACTGAAGAATGACAAAATTGTAAATAAGTGAAAAGTCAGAGGTAAATTAAGAATTTCCTATCCGAAGTTAAGAATCATACCCTATGACATTGTCAAATGAAACAACAGTAAAAAACAACTCAAATCACTTCCCACTTATTGTATTGAAACTAAATATATCTTTTTGTATTTCTGATTTTAATTTTTATACCAGTTTTTATCAAATTGCCCTTAAATTTTCATAAACCCTTAAATTTCCATAAACCCTAAAAATTCATCATAAATCCAAAATTTTATTCATAAACCCTAATATATATAAATTTTCTTATCTTATTTTAAGATGAATTGAATTTTATAAGTTAAAAAAAGATTAAAAGTGCAATAAAAGTTTTTCCTATATTTGAAATTGTTCATAGTTAAGAATGACATAACCGTAAATAAGGAAACTAAGTAAGGAAAAAATAAAAAATATACTTTTTGGTGGGTCTCACAACTAAATATCTTAAAAACTACTAGAACCTACCATTTTGCTTCATCTTCCTCTTCCATTTGTCGATGACTGAATTCACCTAGCAAGCTTTTCTCCAAAATTTCTTTTTCATCTTCTACCAAAAACTCCAATAAAACATCAAGTTCTAAGGTAAATTTGTATCCTTTATCTTCTAATTTGTTCATATAATTTGTGATCTTAAAATAATATAGAATTAAAATAAAGAATATGTAGTTAGAAGAATGGAAAACTAGGGTTTGAAGTTCTAAAATTTTAAGTTAGGGTTTCTTGCATATAAATTCAGTTTAGAACATAAAGTTACACTTCTAATTTCATGGTCTTAAAAAACGAATTTAGGAAAGTGAAAAACATGCAAATTGTAGCTATAGGTCTTACATATATGCCTGTAAAATAGTTTTGCAAAATTCAAAGTGTGGAAGGAGATATTAGGCTATAAGTTGAACTGACTCGGATGAAGAGTTCAACAAAACATGCTGCTATGTTTTAGTAATTTAAAGACCTTAGATTCTGAATTAGGAAAAATATTAAACATAAAAAGTACTCATTATGTCTTATCTAAATGATTGTAAAATGGTTTTAGCATTAGATATATATTAGGAGTTAAAATTATGTTATTGGAACCTAACCGAATGAGAGTTACAATATAGCAGGGCAGATTTCAAATAATCAACATAAATCATGTAATGCTTCAATTAATTTGAATATTGGATATGTTTGAACCTGATATGTCTAGACAATTAAATATTTGTAGCTCTAGATAAGAGAAAATGAATCAAGGCTGCCAGTAGTGAATATTAAAGGAAAACTTTAGATTTAAAATCCTAGAATTTGGGGATAATGTAGCTTTAGTCAAATAATTAGAAATTACATTAGAATTAACTGTTAATATGATGTTTAATTGATTGTAGAATAAAAAGGAAACGAAAAAGATAATAGAAATAACAAAGTTAGAGATATATGTTTCCTTGAAGCATTAGAATCTAAGTTGTGGATTTTGAAGAGTTTTGGCTAATCTAATCATTGAGGTAAGTTGAATATATGTTATTATACATGTATAAAACCTTAGATGAATTGTGGAAAGCCATTTCCTTACTATGAGTTGAGTGGCCGAAACCTCCCCTTTGAAATTACTTTGTATTTTCTTTGATTTTAGCCTAATTTTTATTGCCTTTTCCTTGGATTAAAAATGTGTTTGATATTTCCATTATGTTAATTGTAATATGAGCTTGTTATAAAAATTTTGGGCTTTGTTAAGCTTACACCTAAACCCAACCAAAATGACTCTAAAGTTGTGAACACCAAGTGTTCGATGAAATGTCTCTATGAATTTTTCATCAAGCCAATGCCATCGTCATCAACGACATTAGCTAGCCAATTATGCCAGCGCAACTGACCTTGGATGACCTCCTTTATGCCTAATACATACTTGAAAGTTATGCCAATTGTTATACCAAATATTGAATCTATTGCTTGTATACATTCAAATGTTGACACTGAATGATCAATGTATAACCTATATGTTCATTGATTGATTCATTGTACTTTACCAATTTCCATTGATTGATAGATATTGTTAACGTTTCTTTTGTTTATTTATATCTGGATTTGACAGAACTACCTTACCGATGGGGTAGTGGGTGAGTACCATGGACATTGTGGACAATGAACACTGTAATCCTAGCTGGGAAGCAATTTGTCCTAGCCATAAGTCCTGGTCCACCTTATGTAATTTATTTGTGAATGATATAATGTGATACATGTTCTATGACTCTTTATCTATCTTATCTACATGAGCATATGTTACCTTTGACATGTTTAATCAGATTTGCTTAACATTGATATCTATTTCATTTATTTGGGACATTTGGTGTGCTAAATTACTAATCCAATCACTTGTTCTCTCTATTTATTGTTATTTACCTATCATTGAATGTCCTTTTGGCACCCAAGAGGAGGTGTGTGTGTGTGTGTGTGTATGGGGGGGGGAGGGTTGAATTGGTTGGAATGAAAAATTAAGGGCAAATTTAAAATTAATAAGATGAAGGAAGGAAGAGAAAAATCAAACACAAGAATTTTATAGTAGTTCGGCCAACACTTGCCTACGTCCACTCCTCAAGATCACATTTGAGTATTTTATTTGATCCTTTTGCTAGTGCAAGATCAAATCCAAGTGTTTAGGCTCACAATTAAACCTTACAAAGTGTTTTCAAAGGCTCACACTTCAAATATTCACAAGTATTTTATCAAAGGCTTACACTCAAACCTATACAAGTGTTTTATCAAAGGCTCACACTCAAACCTATACAAGTGTTTTACTAAGGCTCACACTCAAACCCTTAAGAATTACAAGAGATGAGAAGAAGAAAAATCCCCTTTTACTTTTTCTCAACTCTCAAACAATCAATGAGTCTTAACTAACTCAAAGATTTACATCTAATAGCTCACAAAAATAGTTTTATGATAAATAAGATTTCAAGCCATAAATATAAATGATTTGGTGCAATAGCTCAATAATAAGTTCTCAATTATTATTCTCTTATTTTTAAGCTTCCCACCAACTCATTTTTATAGTCTTGAATTAAATATAGTCGTTTGGCTTCATTTAATGCGAAAAAATACAGTTGACAGTTTTTCCAATGGCTAGTTTTAGATCTGATTTTCTACAGTAGCGGGCGCTACATGCTTAGTAGCTGGGGCTACACTTTCAGACATAGACTACTGGATTTTGTCACGACCCGTTCCCGGATCACGACGGTCCTAGGGTACGGGAGATGCCGCGGTGACCAACACTTGTAGAACCCATCAATCACTACAATGCAATCACAATATCGTAGCGGAAATATATCTACCCATCATCAATCATAGAACAACATATAACCATTCACGCACATAAACATTATTCATTCTGCCACTCTGTCATTCATTCTATAACTTTCTGTAAATACCATAATCATATCATTAATAATCTCCAATATTCCCATACATACATGTTCATACACTAACTATACCGTACAAAACTCATAGAGCAACTAGGATATGAACATACAAAATATTTAGTGTTTAAAATAATTACACTGCTATAAAACTGTAGAATCCACAGAAAGTTAAAAGCTGGGATATTTGCCTCCTACTCAACACCTGAGAGGGTAAACAGTGAGAGGGTGAGTATATAAGATACTCAGTAAATCTAATATGCATCGACCAATAAAATACAGGTAATGGAATATCAATAAGCAATAGGCAGATGAAATAAATGAATCAATCTGCTCAGAATCTCTGTAATACAGAATCAAGTATAGAATATGACTGTAAGTAAACAATCATATCAATGAAATGAATATCACATAGATAAGATAGAAATGACAGATATAGAGCCATGAAACATATAGAGATGTGTCAAGCACAAATCAAGTATATAAATAAACATAAGACTGTAAAAGTCTTATGATTAGGACATCCCTTCCTAGTACATGGTACTATAACAATATATTGTGCACAATGCCGACAGCATGAACTCACTGCCCTGTCATAACGGCAGCTCTGTCAAATCACCTCGGAATCAATATAATCAATAAACACATCAATAGATATAATTTCAACATAATGATATCGGCAAGTATCAATAACTCATTATCAATCAATTGAATGAGTACAAAGTCAATAAGACATCAATAATAATCGATTAAAATGATCAAAGGTCTGGTAACTAATAATGGGAACAAATATAAATGTCACAACCCATCCTGAAAGTCATGACGGTCCTAGGGTATGGGTGATGCATAAGCGACCAGTACCACGTAGAACCCAATAGACTATCTATATGGCATGCAACAAACAACTATAACTTAAATAAATATAAAAATGCTAAAGAAAATTTGACAGCATTTCTCCTAAAATAGGACTATGCCTAAAAATAAGAAATAAAGAAACAACACTTCTATACAATCTATATTCATCTCACCTATTGATCCCTCTTGGATCTCCATCAATAATTCTCAAATTCAACATCCATCTCAACATCATATATATCGTACAACTCAATATCAATACATATATATATATATATATATATATATATATATATATATAATCAACCAAAATATTAAATATAAACATCATTAAATATGCAGGCTTAAAGCTATCTATATGACAAACTCCTATACAGTACCATGGAAACTATTCTATACATTTATTACAAATTCTTTAGTTACTGGAAGTTTACATGCAATGGACCTCCAAGACTGAAGAATATATAGCCAATGGAAACACGAGCCTCACCGAAGACCTGAAAAAAAATTACAAACACTAAAGGAATGAGTATAAAAATACTCAGTGAGTTCATAAGCATAAAAATGCAGTAAATGCATTATGATAAAATTAATACTATTGTAGTATATATATTTATATATACAACTATAGCATATGAATAATAGTAGTATTGTCTATAATAATAACAATCTATATTAATCATGTAGATAATCACAGGTAGCACATATATGATATCACAGGATTTGGGTCACTTTAAACTTTATACACAGCACTATCGTAAAGTGCATAACACTAGGGAATACAACGTCCCTCCCTAGCAAGGGTACCATAAATAAATAACATACATAAGGATATATTCCTTACGGCTAGAGAATACATCATCCCTCTCTAGCAGGGGTGACATAACTCAGTGTGCACACAGCCGATGGATTTACCCGCTATACCATTGAAAAATAGCCCTGAACTAATATCATATAAATGTGCCTCCATTACATTAAATATGGCATAATTATAACTTATATAGCAATAGAACAATAATATATGCATATATAAAGAGAAATAGAGTCAGAAAATATTTTACCAAAAATTG
>CANXYC011437882.1:0-131364 GCA_948193065.1 Aleurites moluccanus
TTTTTTTTATTAAATTTTTAATTTTTTTTTAAAATATATTAATTAAAAAAAATTTTTTTTTTTAAGCTTTTAATTAAAAAAAAAAAAAAAAAAAAAAAAAAAAAAAAAAAAAAAACAGTAGCCATAGGGAGAGTTGTAATTGGAAAAATAAAAAGGCAGGGATTGGGAAATGTTACGTTGATAAGGCCCACCGATAATTGAGTTGATGTTTAGTTGTTTTTTCTGTTTAATTAATGATAAATTGATTTCTCTTTTTTTATAATGATCCATGTCACATTTTAATAATTTTATTTTCAAAATTTTTCATGGGAAAAGTGAAATACAACGCTCCATCCATTAGGAAAATTTTTATATATATTAGGTGTAATAGTTTATTTCAACTTTAAGCTAATAAATAATGAGATATTTTAATTAATATAATTTTTTTTAATAAAAAAATATTAATTTTTTTTTTTTATTTCATGTGTTTTTATCTTATTAAATTAGCCTATACATTTAGTATTAATAAAAAATTTTCACTTTTTAGAATTAATTGAAATTATAATTCTAATAATGCATAATATTATTTTATATCTTGAATATGAAAGGATATTAATTATGATCAAATAGTTATTCCGAATTATAATTCATTAGATTAATTATTCTAATGTATGAAGTTAGTAGTTTAAATTCTGATTTTTGAACTGGTTCGGATATTGACTGAATAGGAGTATTCACCAAGAAGAAGATGGACAAATATTCAAGGGACTAAAAGTGAGCAGAGACCTGATGGAAATAGGAGGAGATGCAATCAAAACCAACATAACAACACTTGGGCCTCTTGTTCTACCCTTTTCAGAGCAACTCCTCTTCTTTGCCACATTAGTTTGGAGGCACTTATTTGGCAGAAACAACAACAGTGTATCATTACAATCATCACAGTCATCAACAAAGCCTTACATTCCTGACTACAAGCTTGCATTTGAGCATTTTTGTGTGCACGCAGCCAGCAAGATTGTGCTAGATGAGATTCAAAGAAATCTTGAACTAAGTGACAAGAACATGGAGGCATCAATAATGACATTGCATAGATTTGGCAACACTTCTAGTAGCAGTATTTGGTATGAATTAGCTTATTTGGAAGCTAAAGAAAGAGTGAAAAGAGGTGATAGAGTTTGGCAAATTGCTTTTGGGTCAGGTTTTAAGTGCAATAGCCTTGTTTGGAAGTCCATGAGACGTGTGAAAAAGCCTTCTAACAATCCATGGCTTGATTGCATTGATAGATATCCTGTTGTTACTTCTTTCACAGGATAGGATTTGGATTTACTATGGGTATTAATCAATTATTATTCGAACTCCACTAGTTTTATTTGTGTTTCTTTTGGGCTTTTTTTTTTAACCTCTCTAATCAAAATTGTCTTTTGAATTGAATGTAGAACATTTGGAAGTAATTCCATTTAAATTAGTATTATGGGTTTAACGTTCAGATTCTTCTTCTAATTATGTTTAGAATTTAAATCTTATCCGTATTAAGAGTGGATATTATTTGATACTTTATTGATAATTTATACTTCAATACAAATGAATACTGAACTTTATTTCTGGAAAAAAAAAAAATTATTATTATGCACTATTTTTTTTTATAAATTGGAATTCGATTATTTGCATATTTAGGATTTGAACTCAAATTTTTTTATTAAATTAAAATAATTTTCGTGTAAACTGATTGTATATTTAAGATTTAAACTCAAATTTTTTTATTAAATTAAAATAATCTTCATGTAAACTGATTTACGTGATCGATGGTATTATGCATCATTTATTATCAAACATTTATTATCAAACATGAAATGTGCTTTTAAATCAAGAGAAAAGGGACCTGCAAATTGTATTTACAATCCATATATCCAATGAAAAATTAAATTCGTCCCACCGTTTTTCATCTAACTTTATTTTCTAATATGATATGATATGATATTTATTAATTTCTTTCTAAAAATGTATTATTTAAGCAAATAACATACAATTAATATTTTAATATCATATTAAACGGTACAATAATAAGTTAGTATAAAAAATGTGAAAAATGCAAGCCCTTAATATATTATTACATCGTAACATCATTTACCTATTGAGCTACTAATATATTATTTTATTATAAAGAGTCTTTAAATTTTTAATATTTTCATATTGACGACTTTATGCATAATAAAAATAAAATCGATGAGAGATTAATTAATGATATTATATAAATTATTAAACCGTTATATAATTTTTAAAAAATTATATTGTTAGTACATTTAAAGTTAAAAAGTTTAGGGATGCAAACTGTCTTTAATTTAAAAATATATATATATTTTTAATATTTAGAAACTGATGTTACATAATTTGTCATCAATTTTATTTTTTCTGAAAAATATTAAGATAAATAAAAATAATTTAATATAGATTTATCTGAATCTCCATTAATTTAACGTAACATATTGATTTCCATAATTTGAGAGTTCAAAATCAATGTGGGAAATTTAAAAAAAAAAAAAAAAAATGTCAATTTGTGAGAGAAAAAATATTGAAAAAGAAAAGTTAGAATAGCATATATCTTAAGTTGATTATTAGTTATCAACATAATACTGTTGATATAAAAGGAAAATCAGTTGATTATTAGTTTTTCAAATTAATTTTTTTTTATCAGCGTAACGATAATTGAGGCTTAGACAAAACATTGAATATGTTTTTTCCATGCAATGAGAAAACACTGAAAAGAAAGCTTCTTCACTTTCAAAGAAGAAATGGAAATAAATAAATTTATACACTATATAGTAAGGCTAAAGCTTAGAGAAAGTATTGAATCTTCCTAAACTCATTATTATATTTATTTTTTATAAATTTTTTAATTTTTTATATAATTTGAAATATTTAAAGTAAATAAAAATAAATATAAAGTAATTAATAAAATATTTAATATTATTATGAAAAATAAATAAAACAAAATAAGAATAAGAACAACAACATAAATAAGATATAAGAATGTAACAAAAAAAGTTCTCTATTATCATCATAGTGTATCTTATAAAATAATATAAACTTTTATTTATAGCGTTCATATATAATATAGATTACAATATATAAATTCACCATAAATTACAACATAAATGGTGCAATAAAATTAAACTTAAATATAAAAACTTATGAGTAGTGTGATAGATAAATATAAATGCTTATTTATCTATATATTTATAACATTCCCCTTTAGATGTTCATCTTTATAAAAAATATGTATCATTAAAATCTTATTAATAAAAATCCAATAGGAAAAAAAAACTAGTGAAGGAAAAATAATACAATATTTTCGCATTATAAATAGTACATTGTCTCATTAAAAATCTTATCAAGAAAATTCAATAGGATAAAATCTTTGATTAAGAAAAAAAAAATACAGTGTTAAATTCTCCCCTATTTACAATATCATTGAAAATCTTTAAGGCGTCACATTTCAATACTGTTAACTAATTTCTTAAATGTTGCAGTAGGTAATATTTTAGTAAACAAATTTGTTAGATTGTCATTTGAACGAATTTATTAAACACTAATTTCACCATTCTTTTGTAATTTATTAGTGCGCCTATTGAATAGGATATGGTATTTCAAGACCAAAAATTTATTCATTATCTTCTCTAACTAGAAAGAGTTCTTATTTACATTAAGTGATCGAACAACCATTGAACTATTTAATGAACGTGTTTTGTATATAAAATCATAAAAAAAAATATTTTGTGTATAAGTTAACTGATAAATAAAAATTTATCTGGCCAAATGTTCAATTTGTAAACTAAGATAAAATTTTATTTTTTCAAGATTTTTCATTTCAAATTCTTTTTTCAAATAATATGTTACTTTTAAAAAAATTTCAGAAATTCCAATAATATTCAAATTATCAATACATATAATAATTATAGCAAATTCATATACAAATTTTTTTATAGTATCGCTTTTATATTATACTTTGAATAAGTATTCACTAAACCAATTTTACCATATGAGCCTAAATTATTTTAATCCATATAAAGATTTTTGTAATTTAATTGAATAAATTTCTTGAGAACTTAAATTATATTTTTCTAGTATTTTAAATCTCTCAAGGATTTTCATATAAATATAATTATCAATTAAGTCATATAGATAAGTTGTGACTACGTTCATTAAGTACATATGAGGTCTTTCATACATTGCTATATTAAAATATTGCATCTATCACAGAAAAATATATCTATTCATAATTGATTTCAGGTTTTTGTAAAAATCCTTATGCAACAAGTCTTATTTTGTATTTTATAATTTTATTTTTCTCATTTTTTTTGCACAAAATTCTATTTATATCTAACAGTTTCACATCTTTTGGTGTTTGGACTACTGGTCCAAAAAAATTATGTTTTTCAAGAGAATCTAATTCTGTTTGTATTGTATCTTTCCATTTTGTTCAATAAACTCTATTTCAATATTATTGAATAGATCGTGATTTAAAATCATCATTTTCATTCATAAAAATATGTTACACCATATGTAAAATAGTAGTTAACAATTATTTCATTTCGATTCTATCTTTTTTCATAACTAACATAATTTATTAATATCTCTTCATTTTTATTAATTCCAGGTTCCTGTATTTTTTCAGAAAGTATATCTATATTAGTATTTGCATTTTCAATAGAATTATCTTTATTATTTATTATTTTTATTTTTCGATAACATTTATCCTTATAATCAATAGTTTTCCACGCTTCAAGTGTTTTTAAGATTTATTAATATTAATAAGTTGTTCTTTTGAAACGATAATATAAATTAAAATATTAACAGTTATTATATAAGATTTTGTTACTCGTTTTAGATCAGCAAGTGCATCCGGCAATAGATTTGCTAATTTTTACAAATAAATTAATTTATAAACTTATTGTTTATATTGTTTTATTATAGGATTTAGAAAATGATGAATTATTTCATGTTATTATATTTCTCAACTTTTATTATCTCTCCCTAATGCTGAGAATATTATTTCATCAAATGACATTATGCAAATCGAGAAGTAAATATATTACCATTAATAACTCAAAATATTTAATTATTGAGAAAGATTTATATCTAATTTATATTTCTAATCTCTTTTGAGAACTCCTCTTAGTGCGTTGTGGTGGAGTATTTAAGATATATACTACACATTCAAAAATTCTTAGATAAGAAATATTTTACTTTTGATCAAAAATCAATTAATTATTAAATAGATTCCCACATGATTTCTCAATATTTTTTCCATTATTATTAAATGAAGATAACTTAATTTGTCATACCAAATAATAAAAATATTTGAATATATAAACTTCTAATTTCTTCAATTTCACTAATTTTTGTATAATACAAATAAGAGAAAATAACAAAAAAATTTTCACTATATTTTTTCTACCCGAAATAATACTTGTAATATGGAGGTATTATTGATTCATCTCATTTATTGTCTCAATATGATATTCGTTACTGTGAATATCTTTAAAACTTAACAAATTTTTATGAGATTTTAAAGAAAATAATATATTATGTATAATAAATATTGTTCCTCTTGTGATAATATATTGACTCTTCCGGAGCTTTTTAATTATTTTTTTCTTACCAAAAATAATTATTTCACCCATTTTCAATTAAGAAAAATATTTAACATTTTTAAAATTATACGAATTATCACACTATTCACAATATATATATATATATATATATATGTTGAAATCAATTCTCCTTTTCAATATTTTCAAAAAATTATTTATCATATCAACGTGAGCAATATCTATATGATCATAATTAAGGTTATTATTGTTAGAGATAAAATTTATCTTCATATATTTTTTTCTCTTTTTTCAATACTCGATAAATATCAATAAAATATTTTATCATATAATAAATATGTGACTAATTTTTCTTCATACTATATCGATATTATTTACTTTAAAAAATTTACCCACCTTTTCTATTCTCATCTCTGTATAATTTTATCTCACTTATGGTGGTAATAAGTATCCTTATGATATTATTTTATTCTTATGAAAAGAATAATTATTATATATTTACTTTTAAATTTTACCACGTCCATTTCAGGGAATGAGATAAAATTAGTAGGATGTGCTTCATGAAATTTTCAGTAACAACTTGTTATTTTATTTAGTTAAATATCACCGCATTTATTTCAGAGAATGAGATTGAACCAAAATACATGAAATTAATTCATAATATTTTTACAATCTTTTTATCGATATTGCTATTGCAGGAGCATATTCGATATATGAAAAAATATTAACATATTATTATTTGTAAATATTTTTTTACATATTAAGAGTTAATTCTAACAAAAAAAATAACATATTTAAAATAAAAAAATAACTTTGCAATATTAAAATAAATAAATTCACTATCATTATCAATACATGATTAAATTAAAAAAAAATTATAATAATTATTCTATTTTTTTCCACTTATACTTTTATAAGATCACAAGTATAAATCATTTTCATTTATTTCAAATTATATTTTAACAAGTATAAAATGTTATAATATATATAAAAACAAATATCAAAATTATAGTAGAAATTTTTTATGTTAGATGTAGATTGAAAAATAAAAAAATAATATATAAAAATATAATTTACTTATTCAAATACCTAAATTAGAATATTATCAAGAAAAAAAATTTTAAATCTCAAATACTTGAATAAAAATGTTATCTAGATAAAGATTTTTAAACCATTTGAACAAGAAAACTATCAAATATGTCATAAAAACAAAATTGAGTAGCATAAAAATAAAATAACTTCGATCTACCTATTAATAAAAAAACTCTAAAATATATATGCATAATATTATTATCAATCAAAAGTAACGAGACATAAATTATAAATATAAAGGCAATGACAATATAAGAATTTTTTATAAGAATAATAAACTCATATATTTTAGTATATTTTCACAAATATTATATAATAATCTTGAGAAAATTAAATGAGAAAAAGAAATAAAAAATAATATTATAATTTTAAATATTTTGAATAATTAAAAATAAATATGAAGCAATTAATATGTAAGTTTAAGAGTTTTTTTAAATTATGTTTTTCATATAATACTATAATAAATAAATAAAATAATATTTTTAATATATTTAAATTACTTTTATTGTTAAATTTTTTCATAACCTTTTTTTTTTTAATATTGTGTTTCATAATTTAAATTTTTATATTAATATATAAATAAAAATAATGATGGAGAGACTGGCAAATTTTTTTTGAAATGAATTATAACAATAATTATTATTTAAATAAAATATATAGCAATTTTATATTTATATTTATAACTTTTATTAAAATTAATATATATTCTTATTTTTCTATGCATAAAAATTAATTTAAAATATTTTTAACAACAAATTATGCGGAACAAAGATTATGAACTAGTAATTAAATAAGTAAATGAGTTTATTTTAGTTACTATTATTAATGAACAAAGCCTTATAATTTTCTACCCATGGCCAAAGAAAGAAAAAAGCCATAGGCAGCTAAGTGGAAAGCACAAATTTGTCAAAAGCTCTTTTGAATTTTCCAAATCTTTCAACTGCTTTACTTTTTTTTTTTTTTTTTTTTTTTTTTATAAAGGAGAAATTATATTAAAATATTCAGATCTAATTGATGAGTAAAAACAATAACATTTCATGTTAATATTGAACAATTCTAATTAAGTTTGATAGAATAAATTAACTAATAATAATAATAAATTTAGATTTATTACATAAAAAAATTTAGTTTTAATTTCAAATGATAAATTATAAATATTTAAAATTATTATTAAAATTAAAAATTTATAATTTTATTGAAATATATATTTTTTTTTCAATTAAACTTTAGTATAATAAATTTGATTGGCAAATGAATTAACGTATGTTGGTTGAAAGATAAAAAAAAACTTATTTCTCTTAAAAAAAATATTAAATTTGAATTTTATAAATTGAGAAAATATGATCTAAAAAATTTTTGTTCTATTCATAAATTTCACTCAACTAAAATTTCAATTAATCAAATTTCGTGACTACCGAATAATAAGCTATTTCACAAAAATAATAATAACAACAACAATAATAATAATAAGGGTTGCACGAATCAAACAAGAAGAAGATAATAATTTTTTTTTTTTTTTGGTAGAGCAAATGAAAACGTCGTTTTCTTGAAAAGCAACCAACACAAGATCAAGGAATTTGCATGGTGGCTATGCAACAAACTCCTTTTACAGGTCCTGCACAAAGAATTGATAGTACTAATGGTTGTTGGAACACATGGCAAAATTGTTTCCTTTGAAATAAAAAGTCTTACAAAACAAAAATCTACACAACCAAAAAAAAGTTAATTCTCAACTTTTTAAATTTATATTAATTATATATTCAATTATTTTATATGAAATTATTTAGCTTTATCAAATATAATAATACTTCTAAGTAATTCTTTTGAAACAAACACAACAGATTTAAACTATACGATGATAATCCGTATTTTTTTTCTAATTTTAATTTATATAATAATTTTTTTTAATATACGAAATTCAATTTGAATTCAAACCCATAATTTTTCAATTTTTAAAATAATTTCAATATTACTAAATTAAATTTTATTAATTTTCCCAAAAAAATTTATTAATATTTGTCAATATATTTTACTAAATTAGTCATTTGCTTTATATAGTCTATCAAAATCATGAATACAAGTAATGCATATATAGGTTTTTCAAAGTGCCTATTATTAAATATTTATTCATTTCCATATATATAAATTAATATTTTGTTAATTAAGGTTTATATGCTCTAAAGTCTAAATTCAAGTATAGCCATCTTATGTAGAGGTTCATTCTTTTAACTTCTTGGAGGTTTCCTCTTCTATTTTTTCTTTTGCATCAAAGGTCCATATAGTCACACTAAGAGGAGAAAAGGAAGATGCATATGTAGAATTTCAAATTTCCCTTTTCTAGAAAGTCTTCAGTTTAATAGATAATTCATATATTGCTGTTAGAAACTGAATCACACAACAAACAATTGTAAAGGTATATATTTTTTTTAATCGATTATGAATCTATTGTCTAAGAGAATATATACTTACCGTTAAATTATATCTCAATGTGCAATTGTAAAGATATTAAACAAAAAAAAATATAATTAATATTCAAAAGATAAGAGTTGAAGAAGAAAGAATAAATAATTAATAAAAAAAAAATTCATATGATTCGCCTAACTTATCTATATCAATGAAATTAGGGATGATAATTCGTGTTGAGGATTAATGTTTATATGATATGTCTATACAAAATTAGGGATGACTCAATATAAATACAACATAATAAATTTATTGTTAAAAAATATAACATAATATTATAAATTAAAACAATGCATTTAATTAATTTCTAAAAGAAAAAAATTGATATTGAAGGAAATATATATATATATATATAGTATCCGATGCCTAATACCCAACAAGTACAAAATTATGATTTATAAAAGAAATATATATATATATATATAATAATCATTTCATGATTTATTTATTTATTTTATCTCAAAAAGAGAGGAAGCCAATATAAATTTCACTAAATACGATAATGGGTCAAATTAATATGAATTAGGTTTTGAAATATTCATATTCATCATGTTATTCTAATGAAAAATATATAAAATTTAACTTAATAAATTACTCAATTATTTTTTAAAATTATAAATAATTATTTATTTTTGACAAAAAAAAAAATCAAAAGATGAAAACTGAACAAGTGAAGTACTAGAAATTTCATTGAAAGCTAGAGGGAACATGGAAAAATAGCTCTGTAGAAATTAAGGTGACTAGCTATTTATATATAATATGATTATTTATTAGCCAATATAATTTATTAGGTAAATACAGTAAAATTTCTATAACTTAATATCATTAGGATCATGAATTCTATCAATTAAAAAAATATTAATTAATCGAGTATTAATTTAACTTATCAACTCCGGTTAGAAAGATAGAAAACTATTATATAATAAAGATAAGTTTGTTGTTTAGCATAATTAATTGCATAGCAGAGATGAGGTCTTGGTCGGTTTATTTGGCTCAATATTATTTCTACTTTTGGAATTGACAGAGACAATGGCTTAATTTCTATATTATCTTGACATGTTTGGTATTGGTATTGGAAATTGGTTAAAAGTAGCAGAAGGAAAACCATGCATAATGGTGATAAGGACTTTACATTGGACTGTTCCATCATATTGGATATGGGGTTCGCCATTTTTCTTTTTCTTTTTTTTTTTCAGCAAGGTCTTCTCAATTTCTACATGAAAGGCCAAATCAAAGCTTCTTCAATACTCTGCTATGCCTTCTTTTATCTCCAATGGTATATTTACTCTCACACAACTGCTATACATTTTTATTATATCATGTTGTATATATACTACAATTATTCTTTAAAAGATAATATATATTACACAGAGACAGGGGTTGTGGTGGCCCTGGAAAAAAAAAGTTATTAATTTATAATTTTTTTTTTTATCTAATCCATTCGAATCTAACTTTTTACACGTATCAAACTCAGCACTGTATACAATAAAATTTTTTGATTCATTCAAAATTAATTTTTTGATTTCGTCCCTAATATTACATATCGAATTGTGTTATTAAAATATCTAAAATTAAAATGTTGGGTTACATAAATCATGATAATTTATAATTGTTGATCAAAACTATAATATATTTATTTATTTGTTACTTTCTTATTGGGCAGAGAAAGGTAATTTCCAAATTCATAGTCTTACTTGGTGTGGAAGCTTCCCCTAGTGAAATATGGATTGAAACCAGACCACCCATTTGTGGAAGACTATGCTTCTTGTCAAATGGCTATTTTGCCTAAGGAATTCTTTCAAGAGGCAGGCAAGGGTAATTTTTTTTAAAGAGCATCCAAATGGTGGTTTTGGAATGGAGGTATTGAATTTGGAGACCAAATCAAATTGGAGGCTGATGTTGTGGTTCTTGCTACTGGTTTTGAAGGGAAAAAGAAGCTCCAAGATTTATGACCTCTACCTTTTTCTAATCTAATAAAAGACTCCTCTGGGATCATGCCCTTGTATAGGTAATCTACCTAATATATGCCCAAATTGATACCCTTGATGAACTTAATTAAACTCTAATTTAGCATAATTTAAGTTATTTCTTTCGAAAAAATTAGACAATTCGATATTACACTTGATAATTAATTCTATTTATTCTGATTAATTATATTATGAGATAGACATTCAAATCATTAAATTATTAATACCCAAATACTTTACTTTAGATTATATTTGTTTTGATGAAAATAAAGAGAAAAAAAAAAGGAAATGAATATTATTTCCTTAAATTGGTTAGTTAAAAAGGAAGAGAAAAAAAAAAAGAAATATGAGAATTTTAAGTTTTTTTTTTTTATTTGTTTTGAGAGAATGAAGGGAAAAAAAAAGAAATTTTTTTTTTTTTTTTTCCATTTGGTTGCTAATAAGAAAAACGAAAGAAAAGAAATAAAAGAAAATATGATTTGCTCGTTAAAGGTTTTGGAATAAAAAATTTTCTTTTCATTTTGAAGAGAAATTAAGAGAAATCAAAGTGTTTCAAAGTGTTGTTAATGTAAATTACAAAAATACATTTCTTTTTTTCTCATTACTTATTTTTTAATAAGATTAAAAAAGTAAATGTCTAGCAAATAAATTTACATATCCTTCCTATGCAAACAAAAAATCCAATCAATATAAAAAAAGTTAGAATTTTTATTTTTATTTTTCTTGTTTAATTTCCTTTCATTTCTCCTGCATAATTATGCACCAAACATAGTCTTATTTTGATAATAAGTATAAAAAAATAAGCAGACACATATATAGATGATATTTAAATGGGTTTTCTCTAATAATTAGAAAAATGATGATTTATTAGAGCTGATAAAACGAAAATTGAAATTTACTGGTAGAGGCACTATTCATCCTTTTTTTCCAAACATGGGTTTTGTGGGTTATATTGAGAGCGTGTCGAATTTGCACACAGCAGAGTTAAGGTGCATTCGGCTAGCTAGACTAGCTGATGACAAATTGAAGCTTCCTAGTATTGGAAAAATGATTCAACAAACAACTGAAGAAATTGAAGTTATGAAGAGAACCACAATGTTTTACAAGAGGCATTGTATTTCCACTTACAGTATCAACCATAGTGATGAGATATGAAAGGAGATGGGATGGAATCCTTGGAGGAATTACCAGAGGCATTGTGTTTCCATTTACAGTATCAACCATAGTGATGAGATATGCAAGGAGATGGGATGGAATCCTTGGAGGAAGAAGAATTGGTTCTTGGAAGTTTTTAGCCCTTGCAATAGCCAAGATTATTATCAAGAAAAAAAAGAACATACTCCTATCTTTTCAGCTTATCAAAGAAATGAGTATGATTAAATTCTGATCTTATCTAATAATTCTAGAAGATAATATTAGAAACCTTTATTTTCGAATACTATTGGTAGAGAATAAGAAACTCTTATAAATTTATATATAAATATTTCTAGTTAGAGAAAAATAATTTTGAAAAAAGAAAAGAGAAAAATCTTGTATTTAGCATTTATTTGTAATGCAATGTTTTTATATTAAGGTTATGTGCTTTGTTTGAATTTTTGTTTTAAGGGTTTCGTATGATTAGATTGCTTATATAAGAGTTGTGAGATTAATAATTAGTGTTAAAAGAAAGAGAAATTTTTTTTATGAAACACCATATTTATTTTTAATAAATTACACGCTTAATTATTAAGAAAAAAACTTAATTATTTTTTAATGTCAAAGTTGGTTACCCCCAAAATTAGTTTTTGGATGGTTGTTTGTACTAAACTTGGAAAGGGGCAAGTGGTAACTGTCTTATTAACATGTTTGAGCTTCTTAGCTCCTACAACTTGACCTTGACTTCTTAATAGAGCAATCATTTGATTGTGCTGCATGTTATTTTGACTGATTCCCAAAAGGCAAGGGAAAAAAAAAAGAAAAAAGAATTTTGGTGAATTATTGAAAAAATAATTAAGAAATTAATTGACCCAAAAAAAAAAAACTCAAAATGGAGACTCTGAAATGTAGTGTTTGTTAATTGATAATTAAGAATCTTAATGGGACAGGAATTAAAATAAAGAAATTCCATAAAATTTATTTGTTTAGAGACAACGGATAGTGGATTCATGATCTTCCAACAACGCTACCAAGTCATCTGCTGTAGATTAGTTTTTGACCATGGGACAATTATCCTCGAACAGAATTCTTTCACACCTAATCAGTCTTTACTCTTTAATCATTCATTAACTATTGTTATATTAATTAAATTACTAATAATCAATCCACTTGCTGCATGCTTTGTTGTCTTAAGTAACAACGCATTTAGTATTATTCAACAAAATCATTACTTGAATGCAGCAATCAATTTAAAATCAGAACATAATCTAAGGTACCAAGTTACTTTGATTCTTCACACATCTGAGATAAAATAATAATAATAATAATATGCAAAATAAATTACTATCTGATAATCCTGAGATCTTCAAAGTATGATAACAAACTCTATAATTTGAGTCTCGATTTATTTTAATCAAGTGGAACGTTTACTTGACTTCGTGAATCTATAAAAATGAACAAAGTATGAAAAAGTTAAGTTTTGATTTAACAAAATCTCTTCAATATCAAAGTTAAAGTCAGGAGAATGAATCAGGGCACTGAACAAAAAAAGACGATATTTTTTTGTGAGAAAAAATATTTAATAAGAGAAGGAAATTAGAAGAGCAAAATGAAATTAACTTATGTGGTAGTTGGGGTTGTCAATTTATATCTCAATTGTAGACAGTTGGATTAGGCTCTCGAATACATGTTATCATTAGGAAAGGGTTCACATGGTGCCTGATGGGACTAGCTACTTATCCTGTCAATCTGCTACTGCTATGTTGATTGTCTCCTGATCAGAACATAGTCTCTATCATGTCATGCACCGCCCTTGATCATGGTACTGGACTGCAAACAAAACTTTAGAGCCTGTTTGAAATAACATCATAAGAGGTTGGAAGACTCTTCACTAGGAGAAGGTTCTTTTGATCTCGACCCATCATCTTGGAGCTATAATTTCCTCCTGGGCCTTGATAACCTAGGCTCGGACCCATTAAACCTGTTTGTCCATGATTCGACTTGAGTACTAGAAGTACAATCTTGTTTTTCTGAGAACCTGGGAGAGTTTAGAATGTTAGTGAAGGCAATGATGCATGCTGTATTTTAGATGTCATCTTTATTTAAAAATATCTTGAAAAAGAGTTGTTTTACTTTAAAGTGCAATGAGGCATCATAATTTATCTCCCAATACCAAAAACAATTAAGAAATTATCATATTAAAAATATTTGAATATTAATCACAGTTCACATATCACAAAAGCTTAATTTTAAGATAGATTTTACATATTCTATTAATTAAAACTAAAAACAAACATCTAATTAAAATGATGTTTTTTCGAAGAAAAAAAAATTCACTCTTGATTACAAACCAACTCTAACTGTATTATGCAACCAAAATTGCTGTTTCACGACCCTATCCAGGGAAAGGAAGCAGTGATAAAGAAGTCAACTGTTCCCATTCCATAAATGAAATTGCTAGCAAAGCAGAAGCAACATATGCACAATTCTGCTAAACATTATGCAAAGAGGTGCAGCTCTAAAACATTGAAATGAGATAAAAATGAGCTGAAAATGACATAGAATTAACATCAAACTAAAATTTTTGCATATAAGAAGCTCAATAAGGAGATAAGAATACTCCTTAGGTACATTATTTTTTTCTTGGTTGCCTCCAAAATTCAACATCCTCGCAAACCTTATTTAGATCCAAAAAAGCTTCAAAAGACTACCCCAAAAAAGATTAATGGAGAAAACAACAAAAAGAAAAAGAAAAAGAGAGCCAAAGATTTGATTAACAAAAAACAATCAATCCTTGTCAAGACAGCCATTCCCCATCCATGCCTTCAATTTCTTCAATGTCCATGCTGTGCATCACAAAATTACAAAAACCAAACAAAAACACAATCAGTGAACTCATCAATTGTCAACGGCTTCTGTATATGCATGGAATAAAATAGTAAACTTCTTTCTAGTACTCAACACTAATTGGTTAACACCAAATAATAATAACAATAAATAAATAAATAGAACTCATAAATATAAGCATGGACTATGCTGGGCTTTTTGGGCACTGCAGTCCCTAGCTTGGGTCAAAGGTCCCTCACAAGCCATTAATAAAGGCCATAAATTTTTCTGAAGTCAAATGTCAAAGTTCAAAGATGAATCGATAGTAGCTAATCTCTTGGCTGATTGTATATGATTAGGTGGGTTCAAAGCATAAGTTTGATGATTTGAGACCAAACTCTTATAATATGAAATTAATTATCAAAATTAAACTAAATTTCTTAATTTATTTCATAACAAGAAATCAATTACTGTGAACAAAAAACATTTGCTCATTTATTGTTATTTTTAACCATTTCTTATGAATTTTGAAAGTCGAGTCTTACCAAGGCAGGGCAGGATCATGGTAATTGTCTTGGGAGCAGTAATCATCAAAATGTTGCTGCAAACAACAATCATTTGCATTCAACCAGGCTGGGAATTCCATCACCTGATCAAATGGATGGCAGTCATCATCCTCCGTTTTCACCTCTGGATCAGCTTCCATGGTCTTCAAGAACTTGAACCACCATGCTGATGTGACCAAATTCATGGTATCATTCCATTCCATCTGATGTTGTTCTCCAATTGATTTGATCTCTGCCATCTCCTCATCATCCATTACTTGGTGCAAGCCTCCTCCACCATAAGTTTCAGTTAGGTCAGATACTGCAGGAGGAATCCCTTCTTGTGATTTTGCAACTGAAGGAATTTCCTCAGTGGCAATAGAAAGAGAAGGGGAAGGGGAAGAGAATGAGGATGGAGATGAGGATGAGTAAACTGATGATGGGTTGTTGCTACTGTGGTAAAGAGTGGTGTCTAAGTCATTAAAATCTTGAAAATTTAGATTTAGGCCAAGGGTTTGGTTTGGAAGGGGGAAATTGAGATTTTCAGCGACAGTTGAAGGAAGAATTGGAGTTCCAGACCAGCAATAAGGATATGGAGGAGGAGGTGGTGCATGACAGAAAGAATTGCAGGAAAGGTTGTCTGGATAATTAGAGAAATTGGAAGTGTTTGATGGGTATATTCTAGGATTCCTTCTGGATTTACTCTTTCCTTCTTGATCAAAATCGGGCGGGGATGAAAGCTGAACAGGCAATGATGATTGTTGCAGCCGCTGCTGCTGCTGTTGTTCATTGGCTTGTTTCATAGATGCCCTGTGGAACTTTAAGGCAGCAACAATCTCTCTTCTAGCCTCAGCCATATTAAGAAGCCTTTCTTGGTAAGGCCTACTAGTATGGAGTCTCCTCCTAACTTGTTTTTTGTGTTGTTGAGGTTGTTTGGGTTGCTGGGTATGTAGGTTTTCATTTAAACCTTCACCAAATTTGGTCATATTTTGGCCAGAAAAACTATCATCATCAACACAGCCACGGTCTTTGGGATTCATGGGGTCTTTGGTTCTTGACGAGGTTAATTGTTTCACTAGGCTACGGATGTAAGCACCAGAGAGATGAGGCTCCTCTTTCAACTTATTAAGTTTATCTATTTCCTTTCCTTCTTTGATTTCTTGCTTAGATGATCTACCCCTCATCTCTCTCTCTCTCTCTCTCTCTCTCGTCCTCTCAAAATTTAGGATTGTTAATAGAAGGTGGTGACCGAGAGAATCATGGTTGTTTTTTTTTCCCTATATTCTTAGGGACAGAAGTACACAATGCACAGAGAGGCAGAGGCTGATCCGGTGTGCTAGTCTGGAGGGGCCTCATGGGTGTTATAAATACTAGTTGAGGACAGTCTAGGGTTTAAGAAAATTTTTGGATCTTTCCCTGTTTTGGCAAACTACATTTCTTACCGTTTTATCACCCACCTTAAATGAGCAGTTATGATGTTTCTATTACTAGTGTACCCTTTTTCTTCAACTACAATTACAAGAATTTCTGATTTACCTTGAATCTCAAAATATCAATACTACACACACTGGCAATCCGTCCTTGACAGTCCCATTAGTGATTAGATAGATAACAAATATGTATATACAAATATTCGAGAAGCAGGTTGCCATTGAAGAGATTTGAACCAAATGCTCACTATTAGGTAATCTCACATTTAACAATGGACTAAATTGTCAACTTTTTTGGACTATATATATAAAATCTTAGCGAATGCTTCAGGATTATGTATTAAAAGCTTTAAAAGAAAATCTCAACTATATTGCAAATATAAATGAAACATGAATCCATAGAAATCTGTATAGCATTTAGCAAGAACAAAATTTTGCAAATAAATCTTTTTGAAAACTATAAAATTATATAAAATGTATGCTAGGAAACAAATACCCTTACTGTTGTGCACAGACTATGATTTCTCTACTATGTTGCCCTAGTATCTTGTTGTAAGAGAAGTGTTTTGCGGTGCTACATCAAAAATTCTAGTTCAATAGGCAAAGTATGATGTTTCCACATCATGTAAAAATGACAACCAGTGATTCCTAGATAGGAATATAAAAAATGGATTCTTGAATTGGAGGAACTGAGGTTCTTTTGGTAATTAGATAGATTTTTGGACTATAATTTCTTCATTTACTGCTGATTCTTCACAGCTAGAGGGCATTTTAGGGAAGAAATGGCTAATGGGTATTCTGGTATCTTGTCTATAAGTACCATGGGACCAGGCTCAAAAAAACGTCAGCAAAAGCCCATGGAGACTGACAGAAGAATCTCCATTACTGTTGTAACCTTCTCTTTTTCATTTCCTTTTTTTAGGAGAGAAAATAAACAGAGAGAAAATTCCAATTTTTTCTGTTTAAAACAAATTGTTGCAACATGATTTGAGTCTGTTCATATGAAACAGAGAACTTGGACATTTTGTAAAGGTATTCCACAGCATGTTAAGACAGAAATGCTCCATACCCTCTCTTCTTTCTTTCCCTTTCATATTTTTTCCCTTTCTTTACCCCCTTTTCACTATATAATTTTACTTGTAAGTTTTCACTCTCATTGGGGATGGAAGGGCCACAGGCATGGCTACAGTAGTTGTTAGCAGAGCTTTCAGGCAGCAATAACAGTGGAAATAAAGCCTAGAGAAAAGAATTATTACTGCTGTAAATATAAATACAAAGCAGCAGCTACTGTTTAGGAAATAGAAAGGAAAAGGCAGTTATATTTAGAAAACTAATATCTATTTTATATTGTAGTTTGCAACTGACACTGTTTGTTCTCAAGGATAAATTGCTGTGCCTGTGGGGAGCAAATGCAGCATTTTATCCAAAAAAATATAGTAATTAAACAATCCCCAAAAGCAATCTCCTAAAAATTGTTCTGCTGAGACATAGCTACATATTATTTATTTAATCCTAGGAAACATGCTTGTAGTCCTAGAAGGGCAGAACAAGAAAGTAATGGAGTTCTATCTATTAGTTTACGGGAAAGTACAAAAAAAAAAGCTTTGATTTAGCGGTTTTGCACTTAAAAGCCTGTTATTTGTTTTTGTGACACTTTGATATCTTGGGGTTCACATCGTTAGCACTTTCAGGCGAAATCACATAACACCATTAGTGGAGCTGATGTGACATCCTTGGAGTATGGAGACAGGAGAATGAGAAGGAAACATGATTTGGGGAAAAAAGAAATAGGGATTTAGGGTGGGAAATTAGGAATTTTTGGTTTGGGGATTTTGTTTCTTAATTATTATTTTTTTTTTATTTCTTAATCAGAGACAACTTTATATGTGGGTTAAAAAAAATTGATTTTTAGGCCAGCGAGGATGCCATACCAGCTCCACTAATGATGTTATATGATTTGGCTTGAAAGTTTTAACAGTGTAAATTTTAGGGTATTAGAGTGTCACAAAACAAACCACAAACTTTAAGTGCAAAATCGCTTAACCACATGGTATTTTTTTTTTTTTGCACTTATGCCATTTATTTATGTAGGACTAAATCAACTTTAAATTCAAAAATTTTATGACTATAAACCATTGACACTATGGATTCCATAACTCATTTGAAGTTTTGAACACATCATCTCAAGTAAAGTGAAAACTCACCCATCAATATAAGCTCAAGAGAGAGCAAATTTTCAACCACGTTTATGACCAACAAAGAATAATCTAAACAGAAATCAGGCCTCTGATAGTTCAATGAACCTAAGTTGCTAGTGTTCATTTACTTGTAATCCTAAATGATTAAACTTCAAGAAACAAGCCAACAATGTATGGCAAACGCCTAAGCTCTTCACACTTCCTCTCACCAACTTGATTTGTGAACCTAAAACATAAGTCTAATTTGATATTGAAGTTCAATCCAAAAATAAGAGGTTGAAACGAAATTTACTAAAGAAAATGCCAAGAATTGAACCCAAAACCTTAAGAAAACCAAATTTTAATTTCATTATTATTTATTGATGTTTCGAACATCAAGTTCTAAATCTTTTAACAATTCGAAATTTTACATATAATCCCAATGAATTGGAAAGTTCTCCCCTCTTCTCCAACACTCAGCCATCAATAATAGCATGTTCCACATTACATGTCCTTTAAGGAAAATTTCATGTGCATAAAATAAGTGCCAATAAGCAGAATACTAACATTTGTCTAATTCTCTAATCACCTTTCTGGCTTTCTCTTATACTTAATTCTGTTGGATAACAACCTAAAATAGATTAATAAAAAGAAATGTCTTGTTATACTCTTTAACTTTCATGAATTGTTGAAATCTTCTTCTACCCCATATTTCTCCCAGTTCCTATCACAAAAACCCTCTCTCTATCTCTCTTTTGTGCAACCTCATTCTTCTCATATAAAGAACAATTAGTGGAACTCAACATAAGACTTGATCTTCTCTTTTCATTCCCTATATTTTTTCCATTAAAATTATTACTACCTTAATTAGCAGCCTTCGAGTCACTCTTTTGATCTTTCTAAGCCCTTAATTAGTATAAATGAATTTGAAATATAAAATACATTGACAAATTATAGAATTTAGTTTATTCTATCAAATTACATTTATGAGAGTAAAATGAGCATTTTGGTTCACACCAAACATGAAAATAAAAAATTCCAAATACAAAATTTCTTAGAATTCATTTATTCATAGGAAACAAGCCTTAAGTGTATGATTAATTAAGGCCTAAATGAACTTTTCTAAGATTAAATCACTAATCATATGATCAACTAACCACAATATTTGAGGAAATTGAAATCCAAGATTTTAATTGCAGCCTATTAACAAAAAGGGTGGTCAACACAAAAAAAAATATATATATGTATATATATATATATATATATATAAAGGGGAAAAAAAGGGAGAAGCATTCAAGTTTAGTTTCATCTGAACAGGCAGAAATAGGATAAAATTGTAGAATAGAATAATAATAATAAAATATATATATATGTGTGTGTGTGTGTGTGTATGAAAGAGTGAAGGGAAAGAGAAAACATGCCTCTTTTGTATATAGTGAGAGTGTGGATAAAGATGCATATGACATTAGCTTCTGAAATCTGATGAGAAAAAACCACCTTCCACCAATCCCCTTCACGTTCAGATAGAAGCAATAAAAATGATTATTAATTTATTAAAAAATTAAAAAAAAAAAAAAGATGGGTTTGGTTTCAACGAATCATATATACCCACAAAGCAGCAGCCAATCCCCACATATATAATACATCCAATTTATGACCCAATACAGCAATTTCACCATTGGATTCCATTCACACATAAACACAACCAAAGAAAATGCAAAATTACAGAGATATAAAAAAGAAAGGAAATGTCTTTACCCATTTATCTTTTTACGCCAAATTGAACTCCAAACCCCTAGCACTATGTAGCGGCATGAGGTCAATCCAACTTCACATATAAATTCAGTCCCCTCACACGCACTATTTTTCTGCAGGTCTCTGCCTTCTCTGCCCTTTTCCCCCTTCTTTCATTTAACAATCTGAACTGTGAGGTCCTATCATGGCTTCTCCTGCTACTACTATTATTATTATTATTAAAATCATAAAATATATTTTACCCAATAAATTTTAGTATCTTTTTAGTTATATATATATAGCACTATAAATTTATAATCCTCAAAAAAAATAATAATATAAATTTAATAATATATAAGAAGAGTTATACAAATTTAATTTATTAGAATGGAGATTTTAGGAAATATAAACTTATTTTTATTGCATAATTTATTTATTATTTTTAATACATGGATGCTAATTAAAGAAAAATAAAATATTATTATAAAATTTAAATACAAAATTTATTTTATAATAGCCTCAAATTTATCACTAAATTTCCTCAAAAATAAAAAAGAAAATTGTCATTAAGTTAATGTTTTAACTTTATTATATAAAAAGTTTGATTTTTCTGATGAATATCTTAGAGATAGTCATTAAAAATATTTATTTTAAATAAAATATAATTATAAAATAATTATTTTAAATAAATAAAAATTAATTAATATAAAAATAATTAAAATTAAAAAAAAATAAAAATTTTATAAAATTATTATTATTTTAAATAATACGTCAAAATATTATTTTTAACTTATTTAATTTATTTTTAAATTTATTTATTTAATATTATCTGATTTTTATTTTTTAATTAATATTTTTAAAATATTCGTTATAAAAATAAAAAATTATAATTAAAAATATATCAATTAAAAAAATAATTTAATGAACGGTAATACTGATGAGTCAAAATTATAAATAAAAAGTTAAAAATTGTGGTATTTTTCCTGATAATAAATAAATTATAGTACACATTGGAAAGAAAGTGGGACCGCCTGCAAAAACAGAGGGAGGGAGATGATGTGACAAATCATCATCAAACGGCTAATTTGGAAAGGACAGAAATGCCACATGGGCAGGGCTTTAAGGCTCCAATGGAAAGGAGGCTGCCATGTGGGATCCTTAGATAGGGACAACAAGTAGGCAGCTCTTGTTCTTGCCCACCGCCGAAAAAGCCTGTACACCGTACACTCCACTGCCTTTCCTCATTCTACCCTTACCGTCTTATCATATTCATATTACTCACTCACACTCAAATTTTGATATTTACTTATAATTAATTTTATTTTTGTCATTAAATTAAAGTATTAAATATTTAATTATTTAATTTAATTATATCTGTTATGAAATATTATATATCTGTATTTTTTTTAATAATTTACTTACCCCTACTATATTAAAATTTCAATGATCAAATAAATATTAAAATTCTTATCAGATTAAAATTTTTTCGGCCAACACTAATTATAAGATATAAATATAAATTAAATTTATATTTAATACGGTATGAAAATATCTGGTGAATTAAAAAAATAAAATAAATATTTTTGTAATCAAATTATAAGATTTGAAATTTTTTTTATTACATTTATAGTGGAATAAAAATTTAAAATATTTTCAGAAATAAAATCATAGAATGGAGGTTTACTATTAAGCTTAACTTATAATGAATGAAACTCAAATTTTTCAACTTGTGAAGGTGCACTTTTACTAGTCTATTATATATATTTTCCAAAAGAAATGAATCAAGTAAAAAATGAGAGTCCATGATGGACAATAAATATGTTGCTGAACTCTGAAAATAGGCAATTAAAGTGGGACCAAATACAATAAAACTTCCTTCCTAAGCTACTAATCCTATAGCTTACTTTCTCTGAAGCCTATATCCATAACTAAAAGATCAGACTGTATATTGCAGCAAGAATTAAGACTCTCTGTAAATGGGTGCTTCCTTCCTATACTATTCTCTTTTTCTGTGTGCGCGCGTCCACATTTGTAGGCTGCGTGCTTTACTCGTATGCGTTCATCTCATCTAATCTATAAACAGTTCAAATTGCTGATGTTGCCCTACTTCAAATCCAATTTGACTTTGTATTTCTACGTTTTTTTCTTTTTAAGTCTGTTAAATTATTATGATCTAGTTTGACACAATTTATAGAAAAAAAATTTAAATTGCTGATAATGCCCTACTTCAATTCCAATTTGACTTTGTATTTTTATGTTTTTTTTTAAGTCTATTAAATTATTATGGCCTAATTTGACATAACTTATGAAAATAGTTTTTCATATGGGAAAAAGTTCTATTTGTAAAAATAATACTTTCAAAAGTAATTAACTATATATTTATGTTTAGTAAAATATAATTTAAAAATTGCTTATAAACTCATAAGAATATTTTTGTCAACTAATTTTTTAAAATCAGTTATACGTTTAATCTAAAATTCAGCTATTTTGAAAAGTTTCAATTTCTAATTTATCCAAATAGTTGAGTTTTAGCTATCCAAATAATTATTTTTATTAATTTTAATATTTACCAAACACTATAAATTGAGTCAAAATCAACTTCTTACAAAAAAAAAAAATTGATTTTTCTTTTTCATAAACTGCACCAAACGGGCACTAAGGATATTCTGAAAATAATTTATACATCAAATAAAATTAAATATCCTTATAAAATAAATTTAAGACCAAATCTCGATCTCAATATATATCGAAAGTTAAGACATGATGAATAAAAAAGATCAATCTTTTTTAATTTTCGAATATATATTTATTTTGTATATTAATTTGTGTTTTCAAGTAGATTAAGATACCAATTTTTATAAAATTTGATATTTATTAACATAATTTATGAATAAGTACTTTAAAATAAAATTTAACAATTAATTATTTATATAAGGTATTGTTTTGACTAATTGGTAATCAATTATTTGTTACATATTTGAATGCTACCCAATAAGTTTGATTGCAACGGTTCAACTTAAATAACTCGTGATTGTGTAGTCATAGTTGATGAATAAAAAATGTGATATAGTCCATGGTAGGGAGTATAGGATATGGTAAAATTAAATTTGACATTTATTTGGATTATTGAATAGTGAATTGAATGGGGATGATAATGCAACCCCTCACCCTCACCCTCCTTTTTCCTCACCAAAGTGTAAGGTCATTGTCCGTTATTAGTGGGGGTGGCGGTGGGACCATTCATTTTTCAATCTGCCACCAACACCACACTATATGAATATATACACATACTCTTTCTGTTCTAGAAGTGTATATATATATATATACATATATATATATATATATATATAATGAATATTCATAGGCTGAAATAATAATAAAAACTATTATATAGTAGTCTTCTTTTAACATTTCTTATTAAATTAATGATAATTTTATAATTTTAAAAATTTAAATTTGAATTAAAAAACAAAAGTTTTATTTTTTTAACGAGTTATGTATAATTAGATTATTTTATTAGGAGCAGCAATATTAATGATTAATATTAAAAAAAAATTATAAAATATTATGTTTATTTTTTATAAATCGCATACTTAACTGTAAAAAGATATAAGTTAAATCTGAAACATCTCTCAAGAAATAAAATGTTTCTTGTTGAATGATTATAGATGTCTTATTATTATTTTGGTTTTGAATAACAAATTGAAACCAATAGAAAAGAAGCAAATCCAATCTTCCATATTTTCTTAGAGAATGAAAGGGATTTTGCATTTGTTCCTATACCCCACAACTCCTCTCTTTGCCTCCCTTATTGCCCTTAATAATAAGGGTAAGTGGATAGATAACTACAAGAGATATAGAGAGGGGGATAGCTAGCTACTATACTCCATCTTTTGTTTTATTATTATTATTATTAGGGTTACAGCAATATATTAATTTTTGTGTTGGTGATAAGATGATAAAATTAATATTTTTTAAAAATTAATTTAGACTTAAATGCAAGCACATGATAGTAGTTGTAGGTGGCATGCATGCAAAATTTGTAACAGACGGATGTGCTGCTGTACAATATTCATTCAAAGTTCAAACAAACAATGGGCTGTCCATCCATTATCAATTTTTTACTTCTACACAATTCATTATTTTTGGGACACCTTTTTTTTCAAATTAATCATAAATACTACTAATATTTTTTTAATCATGGATAAGTAAATTTATTCTTAATAAATTTATTATATAAATTTTTAAATAAAATAATAAATTAAAAAATAAATTTTTTAATCTCAACACGAGTGATTTATTATTTTTATCGAACATTAAAATTAACTCGTAATATAAAATTTTATGTACTCATATATACTCGTCTTAATAAATTATTAATTAATTCAATGCATTTTTTAAAAAAATAACATATATTTTAATTAACCATACATATTTTTAATTAGTAAGATAAAATTACTAATTAATTCCTGCTTCTAATAAGTGTAATTATATATCATTAGATTAAGTACTGTAATTTTTTTTCCCAATGGACATGGCAATGTGTTTATTAAGGATAAACAATAGCTAGTGTTTGGTCAAGATATGATCAACTCAATCAAGCAAGATGAGGTTGCTTTTGTGATTATCTTTGATTATATGGAAATATATTTCATATGCATGCATATAAGATCGAAGTTTTTTTTTTTTTTTTTTCTTGTAAATACCCTCAAGTCGATATATGATATATGTTTGTTCACTTGTAAAGAAACCTTTTCTTGTAGTTATATGCGTAATCAATTCAATAAAAACAGTTTCTTCCTATCCAAATTTTGTGTTTTTAGAGTCATCAACTACCATATTAATTTGTGACATAATTTTATTGGTAAAATTGTAGAGAGAAAATATCCGTATAATAATCAAAGTTTAACTAAATTAATGCGATAAGGTAGTAAAAAAAAAAAAAAAAAAACTCTGATTTTTATCAATTTTTCTTGTTAATCCTTTTTAAAATTTTCAAGTTTGCTACAAAAAAAAAAAAACAGTTAATTTAACCGTTATCTTTCTGTTTGAAAGATACTTTTTAATTTTTTTTCTTAGCAAAAATTACTTCTTAATCTCTTAAGAATTTTTTTTATACTTTTTTCTAATGACAATTAATAAAAATAAATTGTATTTATAAATAAAATAAAATAAATTACTATTTAATTGATATAAAATAAATTGTTTTAAATATCATTAATCTAACTTAATAATTTTTTATATTATCAATTATTTTTTATTCACTTAAATTTTAATATTAAAAATGAATTTTATTAAAATTATATACTCAATATCTCTAAATATTATAAAAATACATTAAGTTAGATCAATAAATTAAAAAAAAATCTATTAAATATAATAAAAAATAATATAAATAAAATTATAGAAAAATAATACACTTTGTAAAAAAAAGAATATATCAAAATTAAATTAAAAAAATATAATTAGTATCTTAATTTAGCGATAAGGTGAAATTACTTTAAAACAAAGTCATGATTTAAATTTAATTGATAAAATTAATACTAACAAAATTGAAAAAAAATATAATAATTAGTAATATACTAGAAAATATTTTAGAAAATAATAAAAGAATCATCATTTTAATAATACGAGACATTAATTTTATTCAAATAAAAAATAATAATAAATTAAATAAATATTAAATTTAATTTAATAAAACTTCTTATTTGAATTACATTTAAATTACTTGAAAATGTTTTATATAATAAAAAATTTAAAATTTATGAATTTTATTTTATTTATAGAAAAAATAATTTATTTTATTTATTATAATCAATAAAATAAAAAATAAATAAATTAATTTGTTTATTTATTTTTTATCAATTGGACAGTAATTTAATTTATTTTATTTATCAATTGGTAAAAATTAGGGTTTTTTTTTACATTTTTCTAAAAACAAATTGAATTAAATTAACTTATAATTAAGATATCAAATCATGCATGATATATATTTCAAGTATACCATATTCTTATATATATATAAATAAACATAAGGGTGTACTGTTAAATTGGGGTTTTAAAAAGTCAAATGGATTTTGTGCCCAAAATTCCACTTGTAAAATACGCTGGTGTCAGCAGTTTAATATATATATATATATATTGAGAGCCAAACCTACTAATGAAAACCATTTTCAAATACCAAATTCACTTAAAAATTCAATTTATTACTGTATTTTTAATAAATTAATGGATTTTAAATTCTAAAATTGAGAATTCAAGCACCCCACAATTATTTCTTTTGTATGTATCATAACCTTAATTTTAGATTTATTTTTTGAAATAAATTTAATTTTTATGGGAGTTCAAATTCAAAATTTCACAATTCTAAATGACTTTAATATTATTAAATAAAAAATTTCATTAGTCCTAATTTTAGATTTCAATTAACCTTTCTGTCATCAATTAATTAAAATTATATAATCCTTTGCTATTATATATTTATTTTTCAACAGATGATATGCATTTGTTTTAAATCATATTAAAAACTCTAGAGTGTGTTTGAATGTCATTATAAAATAAGTATTTTTTGACAATATAAAATTATATTTTTAAAAAATATTTTTTATCAAAATTTCTTTTTAAATTGAATTAAATTTTATACAAAATTCAATTGAATTTAAAATTGATTATTTATTTTTATTGTCAAACACTTAAATAAATAATTTTGAATTAAAAAATTTAATTCATTGTAATATTTTTATCCAATTAATCAATTTTAAAAACTGATTATTTGTTTTTGTTGTTAAACATTTAAATTAATAATTTTAAATTAAAAAAACTTGATCTGCTACAGTATTTTCACTCAATTAATCAGTTTTGGATCCGGATCCAAAAACTCAGTACATCAGTCAATAAGCCTTCTCTCCAGTAAAAAGAAGGGTGCGATGAGACTGTATCCATTCAAAGTATATGAAACAAAAATGAAAATAAAATTACAAATAATTAGTAAATTTGGTAAATTTGGTAAGTTTTGTCTCACTAATTAAAGGAGCCTATGGTTTTATAATAGGGATTTTTTCAAAAATATCAAAAAAAAATAAAAAATATTTTATTTTTATTCTCAAAAAAAAATTTTCAAAAATACTATATACCTAAAAATATTTTTTCAAAAATACTACATATATAAAAATATTTTTTCAAAAATACGATATATACCAAACATATATCAAAGATATATTATATATATATTAAATATAAACTAAATATATATTTAAAAATAAAAAAAAATTAACCGTAAAATTAAAATTAAAAATTAAAAAACAATATAAACAATATATTTATGTAATATTTCCTTTATAATAAGCAAACAGAAAACATGGGAGTGGCCGCACAATTCGAAGGCCCAAAAACAAAATCACACATTGGAATTGTCATCTCCTCCCTCAAAATCCTGCCTGGTTATTTTGCATGTGGCAATTTTTCTTTAAAAGTTTCCAGTTGATTTACACTATAATTAGTGATTTATTTCTTTTCTTCAAGAAAAAGAAAATACAGTATATGCATGGGTGAACTGTAGACTTCATTTGTATCTTTTTTCTATGAATAAGAGAAGACGAGCTTCGTTTCTGAGGCCAAATTTAAAACTTCACTTGATCACTAGCACTGCAAGTACCAGATACAATTTCCTTCTAGAGTTTCTGATAAGAATATTATCCAGAAAATCAGTAAAATGTAAAGAGAAATATTTTGCATTAGGAGTGAGACAGAGTTCTTGTCTGCAAACAGAAATGAACTTCCACCATCCTTGGAAGCACCATTCGTTTGACAATAGAAGATACTCTGAAAATCAGCATATATCTAATTATGTAACAGCAGTCAGCAACAGTGGATGAAACTATGCTTACAGGATTAAATATTTGTGAACCCGAAATTTACACTTGTAAGGAATCCATATCTTGTATCATACAATTGTTAGCTGCACTTCAATCTTCAAAGCATCTGAACCAGTCGATAATGGTTGCAGAGAGGACTCTAGTTTCATTCAGCGAGAAAGCTTTAAGCCCTTGAGCAATGGCATCTGCAGGAGTGTACACATAACCTACTTGCCATTTTGCTTCCTAATCAGACAACAAATAAATAATTTTTAATACAATGGATATTCATGATATACCAGCTGAAGGATTTCATCAAGAAATAAGCGTCCAGGAAGGATACAAATATCCGTACACAGCAAAGAATGAGAATACTGCACATTGACAGTACCAGGACTATCCACTCGTTGTATTGAAGCAAATATAAGTCTACATGGACCACTGAGTGAGAGGGTGTTAATTTGAAAAACAAGTGAATAGTAATGTCATGTGTATTAGATAGTTATCCCATATTGGAAAAGAAAGAAATGTTAGAAAGGTATAAAAACCTTTATTGAATATAAGAATTAAATTTAATTGTTGGAAAGTTTTGGAGGGAAATTAAAATTGGGCTTGAAAATTTGATTTATTTAAATAGTCAAAAGATGGGCATTTGGGCTCTTGGGCTTGATTTCAAACATTTTTGCCCAAAAGTTGTGTTTATTTGATTAAAGGTTGTGTCCTTTGTTACGATCCTAGTTGGCCAATTCACCAAGTCCCATACCTTGGCCAACTAGGATCGTAACATTCTTTTAGAATAGACACTTAACTTTTCTAAGAAACACTTAAAGTGTTATAAATACCTGTTATTTCTATCCAAAAAACAATTAATTAAAAACCCTAATGATATTTTCTTCTTCTTTTCTATTCCTAAAAATATTCTTAACGTGTTCTTGGGGAAATTACACTGTCTGTAATTTTGTTTGGCTTTGTAAATCCTAGAGGGAATATACCATAAACCAGCAGCAACATAGTGGGGTCAAAGTATACCTGTACACATGGTGTGATATGGTTACCACTTAATTGGACCTTTTCTATTGTCCCACCTATGGACTCGACACGAGGCTTCAAAGTCTCTTCAAGGAGATCTGTGTCATCAATTGTATCAAAAGTGAACTTCACCTAAGCACAAACATATACACCAGCACATATAAGACTCATTCATTTTATATAAATTCAAGAATACACAGGATAAATAAGGACATCCACTTCTGATAAATTCTGGAATACACAGGGTATCACACATACCAGCAATGTGTGTTGGACATTATAGGAATTCCTACAACGATCACGGCTTTCTGAAGGTCTAGGCTTGAACTCTGACACCCCCTCCATAACCTAGTACCAAGTTCGGATTTATTAATTAAAATGCATTGAATTGCCTTCCTATCACTTTTAGGTAAATAACAGTTAAGTAAAATACCAAGCCAAAAAGATTTTGAAATGTAATCATTCACCAAAAAGGCACCTGCAGTGGATGAGGCTCTCCATTTTGCAAGGATAGGGGGAGGGTGACTATCAGATCCTACATTCCCCCTGCCTTTTTGTAGAGAACCTATTTCCAAGAATTGAACCCACAGCCTTCCAGTTACAAAGGAGAAGTCTTACCATTATAATTGTGCAAAGGTTCACCCTCATAAATATTACAAACAGGAATGGTATTAATTAACAAGAATGGTTTAATCAGGCACCTAGTCCACATGTCAGATAAATAGAGTAAACCCATTCCAGCAGAAATGGAAACAGCTGTTAAATGTGTTTGTGCAGCCACCAGAACTAGATATCAGCATACCTGATTTAGTAGTGAGGGCAACTGATCAATGAATTTGGTCAATGATGTTAGGGCTTCTTGTTCGCTGTCTGGTATTATTGCTCCAGCAGTATCAATTAGCAATTTCCATGCACTTCCTGGATATATGTCACCATGAAATCAGGAACATATCTCAATACACAAAAATGGGTTGCACAACTAGCAAAGACTATGACATCAACTGGCATTTCGTTTTAGAGTTATTTTTCTTAATAGCTCTCAAATACATTTGTTTTAATCCAAACTACATTGCCAAAGGCAATATGTAAAAGGCAGAGTGTATATGTGATTCACCTGAAGCACTCCTAGCCATTGAATATATTGGGGATGCCTCCACAATTGGCGTCATCTGATTAATGAGTGGACCTAGCTGCAGATAATATTAAAGCCATAAAGAGCACAAAAGTAATTAGACAATGAAATTGCAAGTGCATCATTATGGGAGACCAGATATAATTTCATTATCATGAAAATCAGAAACTACTTCATAATAGTTGCTAAAATCTCTGAATGTACAGACTGATGCATAACAATCTTTCACAATTTGGTTTTTTTGAATGAAAATTGACCATATCCATATTCCATTAGCGCAAATATAAGAACCTATAAGCAGCTAAATATTACAAGCCAATTATTATACAACAAATAAACAAGATTAATTTACTAAATTATTACCAAAAATGTCCTTGCATGTTTACTAAGTGCATCTATTCTTTGGGAAGTTGATATGTAAGTATATAACATAAATATAATCGCTAACAAGAATATTTCTTTCAATAAAGCAACAAACTCATTAAGGCCTTCCCCTGTTGTCTCCAAATCGAACATTTGAAATTGTGCATGGTATATCTTTTAAACAATAATGCTTTTACAACCTACTGTTCATATAAATACCCAAAGGAGAACAGGGAAATGATCATGAAGCTGAACTTATTTGTAATCAGCCTTAGTTTGTTTCAACTTATGCACAGTACGCACACAAAAGCATTTCACATAGCATTAATCATTGTAAAAAAATTCCTATTTAACATAGCAAGAACTAATACAATTCATTAATTATTTTTTGAGCTAGCCCAGCGAGAATAGAAGTAATTCAGTTACCAATAATTCAGTTACCAACAAAAGGCATTGCAACTGTATTAGAGATACACCAAAGGATTAAAAGTTAATAAATTGTTCATCCTTTATCCCATTTGTTGAAGACCACTCAGGAACTTGTGAGAGAAAGATATAACCTCGAGGAAATTAATCACAAACAAATATGATTCACAAAATAAGACGTGCATTTCAGCAGACAGCAAGAAAAGTCAAGGAAAATTAAAGAGGTGAAAAATATGAAAAGGTATTTACCTGCTCAAAGTATGGTACTGCCTCCGTTGCAGACCTGTTGCTGAATGAAATTATGACATTAGCCTTACAGAAGAGATAATACGCTTTGTCACAATCCATGAATTGCGTTAGTTATTTTAAAACTAAACAAAATTCATAACTGCATTTTGCTTTCAGAACCTAAAAACACACTTTCTTAGACAAGAAAATACTCGAGAACCAGTATAGTCAGGGAAGCCAAACCTTTGGAATCTTGTCACAGAAATAACTTCCAGTGAGAATTTGGAGAAGCGCACCATTGCTGCAACATCCATGATCCATGTAAAACAAGTTAATTGCAAAAAGAAAGGCTTAAATCAATAAATTACGCGATTCAGTGTACAGTATTATGTCCTCTACATCATTAAAGTCATGATGGAGCATTGAATAACTGATCTTATACAACATCTATTCTAGCACCTAAAATTGTTTTGTAAAACCACAAGCTACCATAGAATAACAGTTGCTGGCAAAATTGAAAGTGGGAAAGTGAAGCAGTGACTTACTTACCTATGACCAACTGAAAAGACTGGAAGGTCAACAAGTTGGGCAGCTGTTAAATTGGCATCAGGCAATCCATCAGTTAATATTAAATCCAAGCAAGCGTTGAACCTTTCATACACTTGGGTAGCAGCATGAGCATGATCAAATGAAACATTATAAGGCACCAAAATAACAAGAAACCCTTCCTTTGCCAATAACTCTATCAGGTAGCTGCAAAACACAAATATAGAAACAACTAAACCATAAAACCACATTAAAAGATTTACAGAAATTACACAAAAACAGAGAAAAGTGTGATTCAGGAAAGATTATAAACTACCCGTAGGTGACTTCAGGGACAGCTCCGATGAAGGAACCACCCAAGAACTTGATGATTGCACGTGGGCTTTTAAATATAGGTGGAGGCATTACCAAACAAGAATCTATTCTGTATATATTCTTGCTATTAGTACCACTGGTTTTGTATCTAAAGCTATTGCTACTGCGGCCTCTACCCACATACCCATTTGAAACCATTTTCGTAAAAGAACACCTTGCGATTATAGCGCGATGTGCAGGACAGTGACTCCATGGAGAGAAAACTGGGCGGGACTTAAAGGAGCCAATTTGTGATTGCGGATACCCATATAGAGTAAAATGTTTTGTAGAGATGGAACTAACTGAGGTTGCCAATTCCATTGCTACTTGCTTAGTGTTAGTATTTGTGACAAGTGCTGATCTCTGTAGAAGAAAGATTGTTTGTTTATAATAAACTGAAAATTGGTGATTCACGTGGCGGATGGAGGAATTATAGAGCAAAGAATCAGAGTATTAATGGTGAAAGACGTGGGAAATAAATATATGCTGAAGATTATGCCACGATTCCTTTATTGTATAAAGTAAAAGAGGCCCATTAAGTGCTGACACTTTCTCTAACTGAGTTGGCTTCCATTTTAACTAGCCCAAACTCACATTAATTTAAATGGGTTTAAGCCCATTCATTAGTTGGTCTCCTACGGCAAGTCGTTTGCCATCCCAGCCCCTTAAACCATGATTGTCAAAATCGGATTGGACCGGACCGGCCAATCGAATAAAAAAATGAAACCAAACCAAAGACAGTCCGATCACTCTCTATTACCTGTCCCCTAAAAATTGATTAAAAAATCAGTGTTGGTTAATCGGTTGAATCGAACTGATTTTTTCAATTTGAGCAGATCAGATTTTTTTTTTTTTAATTTTTAATTTTTGATCAAAACAATGTCACTTTTTGTTAAACAAAAAAATGCATTGTTTTAAGTTAAAAAAAAAAATAAGAGAATTACAGTAAGTTCGTTTCAATTTTACCTGATGTCAAAATCATAACTCTTTTACATATTATCATATTGCGTGAGTAAATGTTTGAGTAAGTGAATATCTATAATTTACTATATATATATAATTTTTGACTTAATGTGATTGAATTGACACCATAAAAAATATAGTCTTATATAAATTATTAATTTAACTATAATTGTATTATATTTATTTTCATCACATATATAATTAATGTCAAATTATATATACATATATATTATACCAGTTTTTTTTTTTTTTTTCAGTTTAACCGATTTAATTTTAGTTGAATTTTTAACCGTCTGATCATTTGTTCGAATATGAAAACATTGCCTTAAACTATATACATCTCTGATGAAGAAAACTATTGTCTATTTTTGAATAGGAATCTAAATTTCAAATTCTAGTGTCGTTTTATGAGAGCAATTTGCATCTCTTTTATAGAAACGAGAAGCAAACTCAAAACATTTTATTATGAAAGTTCAAATTTGAGGATGTGCATGTAATATTCCGGTGAACTTGTATGTCTAACTAGTCCACGACAACTCGTAGTCATAGTTCTGCAAATTTATCCTTTGCATTTTAGGGAAATAATAAGAAATTGATGATCCAATTAGATGAGAACTGCTAGTTAGACTCGATATTACAAATAACAAAACTAGAGAAATTTCAGGTTTCAGAACTGTAAAGAAATGTCGCTTCCTATTAAGTTATTTAGATTAACATTAGAAAGAACTTATCAAGAGAAAACACAAAATGCCTTGTTAGATGAGTTTAACTCATTCCCACAACTAACATATCCCTAATTTAGCGCAACAGATAATATAATAGAGAAGCGCTAAACTTGATAGTTCATTGTCTTAACTTGATATCCTTTTGGATGATAGATTTTAGTGGCAATGTGCCCTATTGAGCAATGGATGCTTAGAAGTTAGAACCATGAAAATGCAATTCAAAATAAACAAACATAAGCTCTATTCTCATTTGTAATTCTTATGAGACCCTGTAATTGTTTCCCAAGCATTAAGAATTATGATTAATTACTATTTCCTTATGTAAAATGATCTAATACATTAAATCTTTCTTAATTTTTTAAAAATACATTAATTTTCCATATAAATATTTCGTTATATTAATATTTTTTCTCTTCAATTTTATCATTAGTCAAATCTAAAATTATAAATAAGGACATTAAAAATACATAAATATTATTATCTTTTATTTTTAATTAATTACATTCTATTTTTATTTTAAAAAAAAATTTTAGAGTTAAAAAATTTATTTTCATATTTTTTGACAAATATAAAAATAAAAAATAAACAAAAATATTTTTTATTTTGAAAAAAAAAAATTTAAGAAGAAATTAAATTATTTCTTCTTAAATTTTTTTAATACAAATAAAAAAATTATTTTCATATTTTTTATAAATTTGAAAATAAAAAGTAAAAATATTTTTTAAAAAATATTTTTTTATTTTATAAAAAATGTTTTTATTTATTTTTATTTTTAAATTTGTGAAAATGTATTTTTTAACTCTAAAAAATAATTTTTAAAGTAAAAATAAAATATAATTAATTAAAAATAAAGAATAATGATATTTTTATCTTTTTATTGACCATTTTAGAATTGACTAACGGCAAAATTAAACGAAAAAATCTAATAATATATTGACATTCGTCAAGAGACTTAATATATTAGGTCATTCTACAATAGTGAAATGATAATTAACCCTAAGAATTATCAATGGAACAATGAGGTATTCAAACAATATCAAGTTGACATATAATATTTCGAATTCAACAATTTCACATCTATAAATACAGTAATGACACATTATTGACTATGAATCCATGAGTGACAGTCATCTAAATAATAAAATATTCACCACCACGAACAGTATTGGCAGCAGCCTTTCCTCTCTTCTTCAGCCTCCTTCTACCGCTCTTTCCAGCATCTTACATACACGATCATCAACTTGCAGCTCATGCCGGCAAATTGGACAAGTTTTGTGCCCATCCTGCAAAAATATTGCTTAGCATTAGAAACATGCAACTTTATCCCACTTACTTTGAACAATTGAAACGTAATGCAGAACAAGTATTTGACAGTAGGAAAAAAAAAAAAAGAAGCAAAATGTTAAATCAATATCACAGTATACTACAATTTTAGCATAGTTAACAAACTTACAAGCCATGACTTTAAACAAGGAGGATGGAATATGTGCTTGCATGGCAACTCTTGCATCTTATCATCAACCACCAAATTCTCCTTACAAATTGCACACTCTGCATCCTGTCCTAGCCTGGCCAAGATTTCTTCTGTTATTGTAATGACTGGAAGCTTTGCAACCACCTCTTCACTGGCAGGATACACTTTTGGAACTCTTGATTCATTGTACATAACCATACTCTTAAAGACAGAAATATCAAAATGAGCCTGCTGTTAATTCCTAGAACGAAATATGCACTCCATTAACCGCACATCGTTAAATCAGATACAATATGCATCCAAAGGGGAAAAGCTATATCTTGCTACTTGCCTTCTTGAATTAATATTTTTTATAGAATTTATAAAATGTGATCATCATTCTTTTGCCCTTTTTTTTTCTCAGAATTTTCGGGGCATCTAAATGCAAATTCTAAACGTCATAAAAATTTAAAGAGAAGGTGAATAGATTGAACATGGGTAGCAGCCTCAAACTAAAAATAGTTAATTAATAACCAAATTGGTTTCCTTTGTATTCTTTCCTCAAGCACAAAATTAAAACCTTGGAATTCAATTAACAATAAAAAACTTGAGAGGAGCTGAATTCTAACTCAGGTATGATGTTATTAAGGTTGTTTATGAGCTCTACCATTCTATTGTAGACGTTTTCCCAAAGAGGAAATGCCCCGAAAAAGTTTGACTGCCGCAGCCATAAAGGCTCCGGCGGCTCAGGATCCACAGTAAGATGCCCCTCAAAAAGATACCCTAATATCAATCAGACACACGCACAAAATAAGAAAATAAGGAAACAATTAAAAAATTCAAAAAAAATTCCAAGGAAAAGAGAGAAATTTTACAGAATTCAACCTCCACGAGACGAACTTGGGGAAACATTAGGCGGATGCAATTGTTCCTTGGCTTGAGATATGCAATTCCTCAAATGCTTCTTCTCAGAAGAATCAGAAACCAAGCTTTCAGCTTGCTCAAACAGCCCTAATCCGGCGAGCCAAAAGCCAGGCGCTGTATATCTGGTTCTTAAAATTATCGCTACTCGACAAACAACGGTATAGAACTGCGACCAGAAATTAAAATATTAAAAATTCAGGCAGTTGATCTCAATTATGAAAGAAGAAAGAGGAAAAGAGGAGGCTTACTGATTTGCGCAGAGAAGGGGAAGCAGAAGGGTAGAAATCACAGAGAAGGGATTTGATAGTAGATACAGCCTCCTTGAATTTCAGTTTTTTTCCTACCTGTTTTTGTAATTCTTCTAATTGTTGTTTCAATCCTTCCTCTGACTCCATTTTTTGTTTTCTTCAATCCACCATTGTTTGGTTGGAGGGAGGGAAATTGACAATATATCAACTTCATATTTGAATTCTTTTCTTTTCTTCTCGTTTCCTTTTAATTCTTTTAGTACCAAACAAAGAATGCTTTGCTCATTTAATTTGTTCTGAATGAATTTATTTATGCTTCTTTTGCTTTGCCTGTGACCAATGATCCCACTTATCAAATCATGCTCAGCCACGTCACCAAGACCAGTTGAATACTGTGGTCTCTCACACCCGTGATTAAGAATTTTTGGCCTTGGTAGATATAGCACGACCTGTCGTTCACTCTCATCGAGCGGGTATTAGGAGTTCGATTTGAAACTGATCAAAAATTTTAAAAATTAAACTGGATAGAATTTTGAGTCCAAATTAATTGAAATTTTATAAAATTAATTAAATTAAATCAAAGGGAAATATTTTAGTTTGGTTATTTGATTATTTTATTTTTTTAACAAATTAAATATATAATTATTAAAATATATATGTAAATAAATATAAAATATAAATATTTTGGTGATTCGATTATTATTTTTTTTTTTTTGAAAATTAAACTAAATTGAATATATTGAAATTTATAAAAAATAATTTAAATTAAACCGAAATTTAAATTAAAATTAAACCGATTAAATTATATTCAAATTAATTTAATTTTCAATTGATATCCTACAGAAGACTGCAAGTAATTCGCGGCTGCTGAAATCTTTGGATTGAGGAGGCTGTTGTGTATTTTTACACAGCAGTTCTTGATGTGATTCATTTTAATTATTTTAAAAATTTTATAAAATTTTTAAAAAATTATATTTTGATAATGTTTGATGTAATAAATATATTGATGTATTTTTTATGTTAAACAAAAATCATTTGGACAGTTAAAAATATATTATAAATGCGTTAAATCTAAACCGTTAAGTGTAATAATTTTTTAAAAATTTTATAAATTTTTTTAAGTAAGTAAAATAGATCACATCCCTCAACTTGAAATCTTTTAGTACTAGAATTAATCAGTAACCAAATTTAGGGATGATTATGCAGTCCAACCTCATATTAAAAAAAAAAAGAACACAAAATAATTAATAAATAAAAAATAATAATAATCGAGTGATTATAAATCATAACAAATTCCAGCAAGAAATCATATATTCAATAAATAGAAAATCTTAAGAGTCATCTTTGAAATCGAGAAATTTAAAATATTGTGAAATTTAAAATTATGTATAATGATAAAAGCCTAATGCATTAGAGAAAATTTAAAATATTGTGAAATTTAAAATTATGTATAATGATAAAAGCCTAATGCATTAGAGAAAAATTTCTTATTAGAAGCAAAATTTCAGTCTTGCGACTTGCTAGAAGTGTTTTTCATTTCCTTTAATCTGATCATCATTTGTGTTATGCATTTCTTTCATTTACTTTCTTTAAAAGAAACAAAAGAAACAGTGCAAGAAAAGAAGCAAAAGAAAACTGAAGGGTTATCACATTATCAATAAATCTGGCAAATTTCCATTGTCAACTTTACGCTTTTCCACTGGCTAATTTGCCAAAATAATCAACCACAAAAGAATATAATTAAGAAAAATAAGGAAAATAAAAGAAGAAAAGAATCACAAATAGCAATTACAATCATTAATACATCTATCATCTGCAAGATAATCTTGTTCTCAGACAGAAGCCTCAATCCTTGGCTCAAATGAGAAGGCAGACATGAACTCCACAGCTTCACCGTTCATGAAATACTTGGGCAATTCCGCCCAATCATTGGTCCTCAAATCACACAAAATGTAACTGAAGAACTCAGCAGAGTTTAAACAGATAAATATCTGGTCACCAGCTCCAACACAGTTGATATCCACCTTCTTCCCATAGAACTCGTGTGACATTGCTGGAGGCATTGCTGCAATCTGATGCCAAGATCTAATATCCTCATCAAACCTCCAGACCCGAAGGCTTGCACTTCCAAAAAATTCAGATAGCAAAACAACTAGCATTTCTCCTCTACACTCCACCACATCAATCGAGTATTCGTAAAAGACAGGTAATAATCTAGGGTACTCAAAGATCCACTTACGGGCCAGATTGCAAGCAACAATTGTACCAGAGGTGTTAAGGAAATAGGCAATTTCCTCTCCATCTTTAACGCTCATAATTGATGAGTATTGCTTAGACGGGCTTCTTCGCACATCTGTTGCAACAACATTTCCAGCCTTGCTAAGGAAAAACACAGCATTGTCAACATTTGAGTCAAATTCATGAGACTCGTTAACCTTTCTTTTCAATAAAACCTCTTCTTCCCAGCAATTGGTACTCGAATTATAGATTTTGCATGACAGTTTTGGTAGTTCACCAGAGACCAAAACAAGCTTATAAGATTGCTGACTTTTCAAGCATGTAGTCATGGCAATGGCATGAAGAGACTGATTTTCTATGGCTGGAAGGATTGGAGGGAGTTTGCAACAGGATCCTGTTACAGGATTGCATACAATTAAGTCACCAGATGATTCATTGCGGAAGCAGACTAATCCACCAGAAGCTGCCACAGGCATGGAATCACAGTTAGAGCTTTGCTGGAGGAGAGGCGGATGATTGAGTTTCTTCCAACTTCTTTCAGCAGAGTCAAAGATTGTCCATTTGTTAAGATTTGGATCAACCATGAAAAACCATGGATCTCGTGAAGGAATCTCAGAGCAAGCAAGCTTGAAACTTGAAGAATCTGCTACTGATTTCCATCTCTTGCATACTGACCCAAGGCGAAAGAATGTGGAAGTTGGTAGCCAGGAAAGAACCCTTTCAAGTAGGTCTTGATTGAGCTCATCCATACAGAAGCTGAGCATGCCCTCATTGTCTTCTTGCAACTTCCTCTTTCGACTTGACGTTGAAACCCAAGAATCATAGTGCTCCATGGATTTAGAACTTGAAAAACCAACTGTCACAACAAAAAGAACCAATTGAGTTATTAGTGATTGCAATACCAGAAATTTGGAAGTCCTAACGTTCAAACCACTAACAATAATGACACTAATTAAGTAAAATTTATAATTGAAGTCCCTTGAAATCCTCCTTTTATCTTCAGATGAAGATCTTGTTATGTTTTGTAGAAACAACCCATGGTATTAGAAGCTGATATACAAGTCTTAGAAAAATTTATTTCTATAAATTTTTACTCATCAAGAGAACATCAGAATAGAGAAAGATTCTTCAAAAATAGGAATAAAAGCAGGCAATTTGACGAGAACATGTTAGAGGCTGCTTAACAAAAATGAAAAGAAAAGAAAAGGCAGAGGAAAGAAGAAAAAAAAAAAAAGAGGGGGAAAAAGGGACAAAGAGCATCATTGATAAATGAGGGCATTTTTCACTAGATTCTTATTCTTGTATAGATTCTATTCTAACAAGTAGAAATCAAGCATCAATCAGATAAACTATCTAATTTAGCAGAAAAAAAAAATCAAATCTTTAACCAAATATAAGCAGAAACAAGATTGCTAAAAAAGCAGAATCATATAAATTTCACCCAATTGCTCCATACACAAGTGAATAAAAACAATAGTAGGCACCCACATTGAACAAGAAGAAAGAAAGACAAAAGGAAAGATCAATCAAGAGAGAAGAAAACAACAAAAAGTAGCTGTTCATACCTGAATGGAGGAATTGAGAGAATAAAGACAGAGAGTGACTCTGAAAGTCTGAAACTGAAAGAAGCAGGCTTAATAGTGCTGTGGTGGGTCTTCTCGCTTTGCAAATTTAAAGAGACGAGACAATGACAAATCCAACAAAAAGAGAAAAGCAAAGCCAAAGCTAACTAGAGGAAGGGGAGTAGGAAGCTTCCTGGGTTTGCTAGCTATAGCTTCCTTTTCTTGCTTTGGCGTTGACACTTCACTCACAGATAAATAATAACATTTGTTTAGATTTAATTAAAATGGGTATAATACGTAATTTTAAAGTTTAAAAAATATTAAATGATATTTTTGAATGTTTTATTGTTTAATTTAAGATATTATTTTAAAATTTAAAAATAAAATAAAATTAAATATATTAATTTTTTTTAAAATTTTATTTTTAAATTGAGTTTTGTATCTAAATACCATTTAAATAAAATAAGAAGAAAAGGAGTGAACTGAACTAGTTGACTCCACCCACAACATCTAATCGCACTTAACATTGGATTCGGGTTGGACTTTGGCTGAGATCCAAACAAAGTCTTAACTTTACTAAGGGCAAAAGAGTTATGCTTGGCATTGCAAGAGGGCGGAATAACTTCTTACTTTTTAAATATAAAATATATTTCAAATCTTGAAAGTTATTCAAATACACGTGTGATACAGGATTAATTATTCAAAATTCATTATCTCCTTGTACATACAGAGTGATTAGATAATTTTTTTTTGAAAATAAAATTTTAAAAATATTATTTTAAAATATATTATGTTTTTTTTTATAAATTTTAAAATAATATTTTAAATTAATTACTCAAACACTTAAAAATTTATTTAATATTTTTTAAATTTTAAAACTTCATTTCATTTAAATTTAAATACTCGCATAAAATAAAAAAATATTCATTTTGATTGGATATCATATTTATAATATTGTAAAGATTTACACATAATTCAATCATGCATTAAATGATATTCACCTCTGTGTTTGGCGATTTAGTGATTTTATTATGTGATCTTCTATATAATTTTATTATCCTTTTTTTTAATTTTGATTTTTATGAATATCAGAGAATTATAATTTTCTATGATGATATATGCTCTTTGTACTTGTAATATTTCTTTAATGAAGTTATATTTCTGTTTTTAAAAAAAATAATGTATTAATTAATTAATTAATTAAGAAAAGGCATGTTAACTAGGGTTGTACATGTTTGTGTGCACTTTAACCATGAAAAGAAAGCGAAAGAAAACACACGTAACCATTGATAGAGTAAAAGAAGAGCAAAACCAGGTCAAAGGCTTTGCTGCTGCTGCTGAGTGCTGACCTTCACAAAGCAAAGGAAGGAAAGAAAGAAAAGCAATTTCCTTTCTCTCTCTCTATTTCTTTTGCCTCCTCGTTGAGGAATCTCTTTCTCTTCCTCTCTCTCTTTCTCTGTCTGTGCCTTTAGATTTAGTGTCTGCAAGTCAATGCCCAAAATTATTCCTTGGCCAAAACATTTCATACAATTAAAGAACCCTAAATATCATAATAATCAATTAATCTAAAAAAAAAAAAAAGGTTAATTATTATTTTTTCATGTAGAATGATCAAATATATTAAATCCCTTCTGAATTTTTAAAAATACACTAATTTCCTCTAAAAAATATCATAATATATTATTAGACCCTTCAATCCAATTTTATCATCAGTGAACCATTAATCAACACTATAAAATAGTAAAAAAAAAAAAAAAATCTTTATCTTTTATTTTTAATTAATTATATTTTATTTTTTGCTTAAATTTTTTTTAAGGTTAAAAAATTTATTTTCATATTTTTAATAAATTTTAAAATAAAAAATAAATAAAAATATTTTTTTTTATTTAAAAAAATAATTTAATAAGAAATTAATTTTTTTTTTTAAAATTTTTTAATATAAATAAAAAATTCATTTTCATATTTTTGACAAATTTAAAAATAAAAAGTAAAAAATATTTTTATTTTTTATTTTCAAATTTTTATTTTTTAAAAAATAAAATAAAAATATTTTTAAAAAATATTTTTATTTTTATAATTTATCAAAAGTATGAAAATATATTTTTTAATCCTAGTAAAAATAAAATGTAATTAATTAAAATTAAAAAATAAGTGTATTTCTATTTTTTTATTACTCTTATACGGTTGACTAAAGGTAAAATTGGATGAAATGATTTGATAGTATATTGCGATATTTATGAAAAGAGAGTTAATATATTTTTAAAAAATAAAAAAAATAGTGTATTAAATTATTTTAAAATAATAATTAATAAAAAAAAAAAGCGGTTAATAATAATCTCTGTTCTCCCACGTTTCACTGCAGAGATCGCGATGCCATTTCCCGGTTTTCACTGTCCGTCCCCCTCCATCTCCAAGGCCACCTTTCCATATTGGGCCTTAAATTGGGCTTTTGATTGTTCTAGTAGAGGGTCCAAATCTCTGCAGAACAGCTTGAGTTAGGCTCAAAAGCCAAAAATGGGCGAAAGCGAAACCAATCCACGAGAAAAGAAATGGCGGAGTCGGTGTTAGGTGTAATGTCTCAGTCCTCGCTGCTGCTTCTAGATTCTTCTAAGTTTGGATTTCGAACTTTCGCCACTCCTTTAAGGGCCCTACGCCTGCAGCGATCTACTACCGAGAAGGAAAGCTACCGGAGTTTTGTTGTTTCTTCTAGTAAACATTTGAAGCCCATTGTCGTTGCTAGGGTTAGCTCTTTGGATTTTGAAGCCTCTACGCTTGTTACCGGTAACGTTGACCTTTCATCGGAAGGAATTGAGATTCAACCTGAAATAGTAGGCGGCGGAGACGGTTACGGTGATATAGGAGGTACCGGTGGTAGCGGCGGCGGCGGCGGCGGCGGCGGCGACGGTGATAATAGTGGGGGACGAGGAGGTAGTGGTGATCGGAAGAACGAAGGGGAGGGAGAATCATCCGACGATAGCGGTGGTGAGAAGAAGAAGATGGCATTGTCTATGTCGCAGAAATTGACTCTTGGTTATGCTGCCCTTGTTGGAAGTAAATCTCTCTCTCTAACATTTATTTATTGTCCTCCTTTTGGTTGAAAAAAAAATCTGACTTGAATTTTGTGGAATTCATTTGAAATTTCATGTTTCGTATAAAATAAAGGGCTCATTTTATTGCATCAAATTCAATTTTATGGAATTCAACATTAACTAACTAAATTCCATCATTTGCAAATGAATTCTATACTTCACTGTGATTTCTAAACAAGGTTGAGATCTCTATTTGATTGAGGACTACTTTTATATATTGCTTTGCTTGTAGATAGAGTGTCCTTATTCCTTAACACCTTTGAATCTTAACTGGTATCTTAACTCTTCTTACTACATCAAAATTGAATCATTTTTTTTAATTTGTTTTAGCTGAAGATTGATTGGGAAATGAAATTAGTCTCTCTATATAGTTTAGTTTTAGGCTATTATCAGTTTCTTTAATTGGTCATGTAACTGTTAACATTGATGCCACTTTTTCATATGAGCAGTTGCTTATCTCCTATTAATGCTACATGTATCTTATCTGATCAAGGTTTGATTGTACAGTGGGTGGTCTCATGGGCTATTTGAAGAGTGGTAGCCAGAAGTCACTTTTGGCAGGAGGGCTGTCTGCCTCAATACTGTATTACGTTCACACGCAGCTTCCTACTCATCCAGTTTATGCCTCAGTCATAGGGCTTGGTTAGAAATTCTATTGAATTCTTCTACTTTCCCATGTTTTGTTTGCTAGAAATGTAGCTTATGCATGTGCTGACTGATTTTTGCATTAGAGGTTAGCAGCTGCCATTTTTCTGTCCGAGATTTTATCTTTTAAAACCTTTTACCCTTCTCTTCATACCACTTAATATATTTGTAATGAGGTATAGTTTAGTTCATTTCTTAAGATTTGTAATGGTGTACAGTTTATTTTTTATTCTACTATTCAGGATTTTGTTAGATTTATCATTGTCTTTGAAAATTATACACCTAGAATCTAAAGCAATTTGATGGATACACTTCTCCGCATCTACTAATATAATGATTGATAAGAGCACTTAAGTATCATGATGGATTTCTGATTGAAAATTAAGCTCATATTTCTTGAAGTGCTATTGAATGCTAGTATAAGAGGGCTGACTGTGTTTATATTTGCAATTCAAGTCTAAACATGATTAGAGGTTTGTTTTCACAGCTCATCATTAATTCGTAAAGCTGCTTGATTATGATTATTATCTAAATTGCTCGTGTCTTCAAAATTTTCAGGTTTGTCTTCTATGCTCCTGGGTGTGATGGGGTCTCGTTTCTTGAGATCAAAAAAGGTATTTCCTGCAGGTGTTGTATCTCTTGTATCGCTGGTAATGACTGGTGGCTATATTCATGGCATCCTGCGTACCATGCACTGAAGTGTGCTGAATGTGACAGTGAGACATATGGTTAATAATTAAGGCTTGATCTTTTGGGCATCACATATAGTATCTTATGTCAGTATCTCTTGTTTTTAAAAACTATTAAAAAAAGAAATGTTTTGGCATGTAAAATCTGCGTTTCAGAATGTGGAGCTTCAGAGAGTTGGAACTTTTTATGGACAAATCAGGCAGCTTTATTTCTCTAGTACAACTTACTGTTTTAGCTTGTAGATCTTCCTTCTGCATGTTGCATGAAGTTGATTTCGCAAGATTGCTGTTGTGAAGTACTTGGTTGACAGATAAGAGTTGATTAAAATAAACCATGAGCATGTCAGTATCAGAGTTCGAACTTATGAAGCCAACGAGCAAAAATGAAACCATGTTCTGTTCAATCTGCAGTAGTGCAATTTTCCTTTGATTGGGCCACTATCCTCATGAATGATATAAAAATTTTGGACATTGTTTGAAATTTTATGAAAAAAAAAAACACTTGATAAAAATGTTAATTAGAGTTTATTATTTTTATTTAGGATCAACTGGACATTTTAGCTATGAAAATTTTAACATGTGACAAACTAAAACATTTTCTGATGGGTTTTGTCAAGGGAGCAAATCAAATCTACTGGCTAGACAAAAATTTCCGAATATCCAAGAGAAGAGGACCTGTGATCTTGAGATGATTATTCTGAGAACTATAAATGACTCCACGAGCTAATTATATGGATGCATCGTAATAACAATTTCAACAGCTAATGCTATCAACACAATTAACACAACAGAACAGAGTTATTATATGCAAAAAGTCTCCAATAGCCAACATTACACTTTAGATTGTCAACACTTAGCTTTAGACAGTCACCCAACAAGCAGACGAGATGCATGGCCGCCATTTGTCAATTGTTTATGTTTATGGCAGTTTATAGTAACACAAGTTACTGTCCTAAAAGCATCGGTTCAGTAAGAAATTTCAATTGCCTTTGGCCGAAAGAGGCAATCAGGTGAACAATTTCCCATTAGTTTCAATGAGAAATTGTACCCTCTACCCCCATTATATCCAAAAGCTAGTTGAAACGTCATCATCCCCAATGCACCATGCAATTTGCTAGAATAGTACAAGACTAACGATACATTAGAAGCTCTTTATGAATATTCAAGCAACGTCGGCAGCAAACTTTGGTTGAATTTCTTTATCTGGAGCAAGAGGTTTTCCGAAGCAGCCTGCATCTGGTGAACCTTCAGCGCTGAAACCAGGTTTTGTGGTTTCAGCCATTTTTGTTGCTGGAGTAGGATATGGGCTTCGGCTGCAGAGCCTGCAAGGGAAATAAAGGAAATAATGGCTGTTGATATAATGTGATCACACATCACATAGATGCATAACTTAGATCAGCAGCAAATAAAATTACACAAATCATTATACCAGCAATTTTCTAGGCAGGAACACGGCCTTTAGTCATTGTCTTAAACTCTTAGGTTAAATTTATTTGTCTAAAATCTTCAAAGTTCTACAAGTCTGCAAAAAAAATTTATGAATGTTTTTGATATTTAATTTGCTTTTTCAGTTTTATCTATTTCTCTGGAGTAACTCCATATTTTCATTTCATTGGATTAGATATTTTCAAGATCATCCAAGGAGGTGGATTCCTGCAACTATTCCCAACCTGAAGTCCATCCATTTATCTTAAAATTTCTGTCTGAATTCCTGGAGCTGCATCAGAATCAGAGAGCACAACTAGTGTCAAAAGAGGGTTACCTGTCCCGTCGCTTCTCAAAAAATCGCTGAAGAGAATGTCTCCTTGTAATTGGTAATTCTGAACCAAAAGAGCATTATAGTGGGAATCATGAAGTTAGATGCAACTATATTCATCAGAAGGAAGAACAACAACAAAAAATACTCAAAACCAAATTCTAACAGCATTTAGTCCTGTATTACCAGCTTGCAATTTGCAAAGGGAGAAGCCCTGATGACCAGGATAGACCTGGGATTGAGGTGAAGGCAAAGCACTTGTAGCACTTTGGAGTGAAGGAGACCTTGAAAGAAATGGTGTACCACAAGCTGGAGAACCAGGCACAGCCTTCTTTATGTCAGCAGGTTTAACAGCAGCAGCAGCAATAAGCAAAATTTCGCGAGCCTAAGAGCATCAAATATAGTGAAAATGTTAGAAGGAAATATATCTATAGAAATTTACTCATTTCTTAGAAGCTTCAGTAAAGGCAAACCTTCTCAGCTGGAATTGCATCAAATACAAGGACACTTCCTCCATAGAAGATGGTAAGCTGATCTGAGGTAGGAATGGTAGCATTTGGTCCAGATGTTGCCATGGATCCAGGCCTAAAACAAAAATTATTTGTTAGGGTAATATTGAATTATTATGCCATGTATCCAACTTTAGGCAGTTTCTCTTTGAGAAATAAATTGTATTTAGTAAGATAATAGAAGTCTCTGCGCCCCCTAAAGGAAGTACTTAGAGCAATAAATATTTCCTTGTTGACATGGAGAGAAACGAGGAGAACAAGGAGAACAAGGAAAATTTGAGGATGCATAGATATGACAGTAAAGAATAAAATTTTGTTTTACTTCGCTGCAAATAGTTATGAGAAAATGTCTCCTTGCCACTTAGGTTGTCAATAGGCTATTAATCCATTAGCTGCATAATTACATCAACATGCTGCCTACAGGATTCTTACCATTTAGTAAGCAGTATTCAAGCACTTCTCTAGAAAAGACAAGTTTTTCTGGAAGTAAACTGTGGAGGGAATATCATGCACAGTAGAATTCCATTTCTTAACAAGTGCAAATTAGCGTCAGTTTAGTAGCCACAAATTTTATTTGAAAAAAAATGAAAAGATAATTGTGAAGAAAATCTTTCCAAGTTCTGCCATAAATCTCCACCATCTCCAAGATACAGAACTAAGGTACTGGTAAGCACCCTCAAAAGTCAAAGCCTACCATAAATGACAGCACATTTGTTACAAACATCCGTGCCAATAACTGATTTTATCAAGCAATTAATTAAATAATAAGAGGTAATCCAAAGTACACATCCAAATCTATTCCACCCAGAAGCTATTTTCTTCCCAGGTTAGTATACTCAAAATTTGAGCATTACGCAAAATAAATGGGGAAAATATCATAGATCTTCTTTCTAGAGACTAGTTTAAAACATGGTATTTAAGATTTTGCCTATCTTCACCCCCGCATATAAGGATGTCGGATTGCTAATACTACAGGGCTCTTTAAAAGGAATCATCTTTTATTTATTTATGTTAAAAGTTACAAAACTTCTCTTCTTTAAACTTTGCACATTCAACTTCTGTGTCTTTCAATAAGTTTAATCTTATGAATATTTGGAACTCCTGCCAATCCAATCAAACAACTTAGAGAAACAAGAGCATCACACGTGAACAGATATGACAGACCTATTTATTCCAACTCCTTTTTTTTTCCCCCTTAATGAGTTTACAAATACATAAAGTGTGCACCCTCCATACTTAATGTGATGGAAAATTCTTGCCTAGGCCAGGTCCATAGATCTCTTTCACATACAAGAGACTGCTCTCACATGATATGCTATCCGTATAGACTCGATCTAGAGAAGAATATAGACTCAGTCTAGACAATAAATTCTCTTATATAAGAACTTCTCTAAAATAAGACACGGTAACCCTGTTCAAAGGGTATAGAAACAACTAATTACTTGCAATTTAGAGAGTCTCTTCTCACTAAATAATAAATAGGAACTAATTACAAATACCATCCTTTATGAAGTCAACTCATTCATTAACCTCTTTCAGAATCTATGCAGCCAAGCGATCAAAAGGCCTAATTCCAATATAGGTGTTATTTACAAATGGCAAATCAAGAAAAAGTCTTACAAAAAATTCTCTCTCTCCTGAAACATTAACTACTAACATCACGTCTCCTTCTGGAGCAATCTAACAATGCGAAACTATTAAAAAAAAAAAAGTTTAAATCTCAAATATATTATTCCACTTCCATTTTGGTACCATTTCTCGACTTAAAAACTTAAAGTTGGATTTCATTTCCATCTAAACTAAATTAAGGCAACAAATAGAAGACAATTATAATAAATAACATTCAATTCTCCACTAACTCTATAGGTTTCTTCAGTTTTCTAAATAAGCTTCCGTACAATATCTACAAAAATCATCAATTTTTACAACTGAAACCTCCATACCCACATAATATATGTCTTGTTCTTAGCTTATTCTCACAAATACAACAGATATCATCTCCAAAATTATGTGGGTAAACATGTAATTCTTACCTGGAGGCGTTAACCTCTTCCTCGCAAGAACCCGTATTCTGAAGCTCCTTTTTGGGTTCTTCCTCTGCAGCTTTGGGCTTCACTTCCTCATAGGAATCAGATTCACACTCCATTTGATCGAGATCAGAGAAAACAAGATATAATCCACCAAAGTGTTTTCTTTCTTTCTTCTTCTTCTTCTTCTTCTTGGGTCAGAGAAACAGAGAGAGAGAAACAGAAGGAATTTGACGACAGAGAAAGAATAATAGGCAGGCAATGTAATGTAACCCAACTTTGAAATAAAATATTAACAGTCATCTCTAGTGGTCATCAACCATCATTGTGTCCAAGTAGCTTCGCATTTTAAAAACGTGGCATTTTCGCACGGGGCTTTATTTAATGCATCATCTTTTTTTACTTTTTTGTTTTAATTAAAAAATAATTAAATATTGTTAGTTTCAACCAACTCCTTAGTTTCAACCAACTCCTTCCTTTAAAAAAAATTTCAATTCGAATTTAAAGAATTTTACATTTCAAGAATAAATTAATCAAATATTACATAATTTAAAAAATAAAATTATATCCTCTAACTATATAAATTAGGTATTTGTGTCTTAGGTGTTTGGATAAAAATTAGCATTTAGTTAAAATAATCAGTTTTGTTAAAAATAAGCGTTAATCATAAAATTTCTCCCCCAACTTTTAAAATTTGTGTTAAATATTAAAAATAATCTAATTTTTTTTTTATCCAAACATTTTAAAAACCACAAAACTCCTTAACTTCCTCCTAAAACGCAGTTTATAACTCCTTAACTTCCTTCTAAAACGCAATTTATAACGTTTAACTTCCTATCCAAACAACCTCTTAATTGAAGACTTTAATGTTTATATATAATAAATTATTGCCTAAAATCAAAATATATTTTTTATAATCATAAAAAAATAAATTAATATATGTAATATTATAATTATTTTTAAATTTATTTTAGCGTGACTTCTATATAATAATTTCTCAACTATAAATAATAATTTTATATTAAAAAAAATCAATTATTTCACATAAAATTTTATTAAAAAATTATGTCCAACTCAGCTCCTCGTTGGTTGTTCTGTCTTTCTTTTTATTTTTTTATTTCCAATATTGAAATATTGCACGTTTTCCATTTGAACCTTTTACCCTCTTTATCTTTTCCCATAGTACAAGTTTTCCATTGATATTGATTGCCAACAAAGCGAAATAGTGTACGGCTTGTTTATGATGAGATTATGCTTAAATTCCAACATTTTATTTATTTCATTAATTTTAATTGAAAAGAAAAAAGATAATCAGTGTAAATAAACATAAAATTTATATGCTATTTATTCTTTTAATATTACAAAAGGACAATAAAATTAAATTAATTTTTTTTTCAATACTTTAAAAAAAAAACACAAACATTAATTATTATATTATAGTTATTTATTATACATATATCAAGTATATAGCTATATATCAATATATCATTAGGTTATTGAAAATTAAAATACATTCTTTTATTGATTTGTAAATAGTAATAATAAGTGAAAATTATATTACTATAAAAAAATGAAATTAAAGTATTTAATTTTTTTTATAAATAAAATTTAACTCCTAATAAAATATGTGTTTGGCAAAAATTTTAATGTAATTATTTATTTTTTGATTATTGACAGTTGTATTAATTATGTTTGATTTTTGTTTAATAAAAATTATTAGTTTTTAAATAGATATTAAATATTTATTTATAAAATTATAATTTTTAATTTTTAAACAGTTTGTATTTATTTAAATAAAAAAAATTAAATTATCATATTAAAAAAATATCTAATTAAAAATAAAAATATTAATATTTATTATCATTAAACATATAAATAACAACTGTTAATAAAATTTTTACCAAACAACAATAAAATTATTCGGACCCAAAACCTTAAAATTAAAGTCAAGTAAATTTTAATCATGTCTGTATATGGAAATCATCTTTTATTCTGATATGTCTTTCCATTGGACCAGACCATCTTAGCGGGTCTTCGGGTCTAAATATTATGATCCATTTTTGGGATTAGAGGCATATCAGGCTCAGAATCGTTCGGATCACCTGCTAACTAAAACCGGGCGGGCCAAAAATATCTGAGAATAATACGACGAACAGAAATTAGAAAGTGGAGCGCTCACTGTTTCGTCGTTGAAACTTGAAATTGGACGGATACAATCATACAAAAAAAAAAATCCACTCCGTGATCGCCGTAGTTGAAGTTAACGTGAATCGGCGGTCGAAAGGAGAAAGATCGGAGACAATAAATGGCATTGGAGCCTCCGTCTTTCCAGGAAGCAGGTCGCTGCGATGTCTGCAAATGTAGCTTCGGTACTTTCCGGCGAAGGGTAAGTAATTCCTCGTTAGTTTGCGTACGGAATTATTTTTTTAATTGAATAGAAATTTATGATAAGAAAAAGATAAATAATCAGTTCACCTCAAATCGCTTCCAATTTCATTGCCGGCGATTCGGATTTTGATTCATCAAGGTTTTACTTATTTTTCAGTTCATCAAGGATGTTACTATCTGTTTCGTTTAGCTTAGTTCATCTTATTTTTTTCTCATTTTGTAGCATCATTGCCGCTGTTGTGGAAGGACATTATGCCATGAACATTCATCAAATCAAATAGTATGGCTTTTCGGTCCCTCTCTTTTCTTTTTATCTGTATGGTTGTTGTTATTGTTGGATGAACTTGAATTGATTCAATTGCTTGCTCTCATTTCTATGCTTTAATTCAGGCTCTACCACAATTTGGCATCAACTCCAACGTTAGAGTTTGCGCTGATTGTTTTAATGATTCGACTAGGTAGGTCTTACCCTTCTTTAAAATTTGATAGAATTGTTCTTTGCTTTGCTTTCGTATTTTAATTTTAATAACGTATTTTTCACATTGAATGGGAACTGTAGACTTGATATTCCTTTTCTTATAATTTAAATGATTTATTAAATAGGTATAGCCCAGTTGGTGTTGGTACAGCAAAGAATATCTTAGGCAATGGTTTCAAACCCAGGCCTTGCATCCCAAAGAACCAAAAAAATAAAATAAAATAAAATTGTTAACTTGGTAAGTGAAAGCATGGCATAAACTAGTTAAGTTAGCAATGAGGTGGATTAAAGGTATGAACATTGTTGAATTTTTTTATTAAGCAACCATGGTTGGAATCTAAAGTTTTGATTTCCAATGTCCAGCACTGAGCACTGAACTGGTCAAGAGTTAAGACACTGATGTTTAGAGAAATTGTCATTTCACCAACATATCCTTGTCTCATGTGAATGTTGTATATCAGGTATTGTTTATGTCCATGTTGCTGTCAGTGACTTTTATGCCAAAATATTTGGTGAAAGCTTTGAACTGATGAAAGGGAATAGTTGGATTTCATTTGTTTGTGCAATGTGGAATTGTTAAACAAGCTATTTTCAAACTCAATATATTTGGTATTAGTTGGCTTTTGTTAGAGCTTTATGATGCATATTAGTCCAGATGATATATCCCTTGATTGCATAGGGCTGGGGATGATGTCTGGAGAAAGAATCAAGGTTCCTACCAAGGCTCCAATAGGAACACTCCTACAGTGTATGGTATCCTAACTGGAAGGATATTGATTAAAAAAATATTCAAGGGATGCTATTGGCTTTGGCCTTCATAGGGTGGTAAGCAGTGAGGCAGTTATGTTTCTTCTGAGATAATTTTTGGATATTTCTTCAAGCAAAATAAAGCATATTCTGAGGAGACATGGAGTTCATTCTTTTCTTACCGTCTATAAGGTTGCCATTAATGAGATCAATTTTAGTTTCTTATCTGATTTGGTATATAGAACTGAGACTCGTGCAATTGAAGTTTCTTTGTTTTGGAGCACCATGGACAGCCATTAGCTTTAGAATTGTAGGTTTCATTGAGATGGAGTGCAGTCACTTTTTAAGTTGAGATTACTGCCTTATGAAAAATGTGAGAATTGTTGAGGCTGAAATTTCAATGTTGATAAATTGAGCTAAAAAATCAATTATATTTAATGGGCAAATTTTTATTTTCTAGAGGGAGATTCTTTTATTTCCTCTATTGGTTACGCTTGGATATCAGTAATGCAGTGGACTCATTTTGAAGCAGATTTTCATCCAAGAAGTGATTTTCCTGTCAAGCATGTCTAGTCATGATATGATTGATGCATTTAACTTACACTGTTCTTTTTCTTGGTTGTTTACTGCATGGATATTTATCAGCTTCTGGTAGCTTTGGACTATTGACAGGGCCTGTCTTTCCTTCCTGTCTCACCTTAATGAAACTTTCATTTCATTTTTCAGAATATGTGATTCTCTTGCATTTTATTTTGATGCAGATCTGGAAAAGTTGATCCACAGGCTTCTTCAGAGGGAGTTAAGTCTGTAACAGATGAAGTTTCTAGGTTAGACATTGGTGCAGAGACAGGATCAAAAACAGGAACAGCTATACAGCATCATGCCATTGGACTTGTTATAGAGTGCAAGTGTGGGATGCCTTTATGCATATGTGAAGCTCCAGCTCCCGTTCCTACCACAGATGCACTTCCCCTGCAGGTATGACTCCAACAGTTTTAGACACATCTTTGCAGTCAATAATCATAACAAACTAATTTGGTTACTTGACAGATGAAAACCTCTTCTACCAGTACTGCTCAGTCAAATCCAAAACCAAAGAAGACTGATGTCATTACTAGGAACAGAGGTTCCACGTCAACTCTGTTTAGGTGCTTAATCTCGTTCTTCCAAACCATGATAAATATAAAATAGTTTTATATGTAATTTCTCTTGAAGTAGCTTTGCATTGTCATGTTTGAATATGTGGTTGAGAATCTGAATCTATAGTTAACATTATGAGATCATGCACTTTTGACTCATATGTAATAGCACAAGATGTGATTGACACCCAAAGTTGACATGATCTCAACTTCACAAAATGAGAATAAGGTTCAGTCTCGTGCTGTTCTTTTTTCCCAATCTTGAAGGTACTCTATAATGTATATTCCTCCCTCCTTGAAAGGTATATTGCATCTTTAGGATCTTTTTCAATTCATCTTGTCCGCAAAATGAGTTTGACGATCAATTTGTGTTTGTTTATTAAAGAAAAAAAACCCATAAGTGAGTTTAACTAAATGCTGCTTTTAACTGTTCATGGACAGCTGATTTGTTTTCCATTTTGCCTTTTTCTCTGCAGAGGTTGTCATGTCATTTTAATTTTTTTTCTTTTTCGTACTATCCTTATTCCATTTATTTTGTTGTATTCTGGTATTTTTTATCAAGAAATTTATCTTCTAAAATTCTATATCAAGTTTGTTGTTATATATAGATTGTATGCTTCTGACTTGCAAGGTTGGTGTGCAGTCGTATTATCTTAAGCAGAGTATCTTAAATGTTTATTAACTTGTGCAAAATTTGCAGTTCAGTTTTCAATCATGGTCAAATAAACAATGGTGCTACTGATAAACCTCAGATGGATTATGAAGTAAATGGGGAGGTATAATCCATTTAAGACTATAGCAATAGTGGGTCAACTTTTGCATAAGCATTTAACTTGTTGATTAGTTATTCATGTTGTACTATTGCATTAAATGTGCTGTGCTTAGGGTCTGAGGGAAGCCATAAAGAATGGTGATACTGCAGCTGTCAAGAAGCTACTGAGCGAGGTATATACCATCTTTATTGCAAGATTGATTTTGGATATGACATTAAATGCTGTCGTATTGGCAGGGTGTGGATGCAAATTATCGTGACAAGCAAGGAATGTCTCTCCTACATTTGGTAAAGCTCTCTCTCACGCTTTCTGTGTGTGCACACACTAATAAATGTACGCTGATTCAATTGTTTTTAGAATGCATATGTTACTAATGAGAGGATTAACTGGATGTAGGCTGCACTATTTAACCGAACTGATATTGCTTTTATACTCATGGAATCTGGAGCAAGCCTTGACTACAAGAACACGCAAGGTAATTAATTATATGTCCAGTTGTAATATCTAGCTGTAGCATCCTCTTTCATTGGCTTGTTTGTTAGTAGATCGAGTCCATAATGATATGCAATATATTGGGGTGTAAAGTCAAGTTAGGTATTGATGTATACTTTTATTTTTTAAATTTGCTTTTCTCAATTCTAATCAACTTCCCTTTTCTAGGGGAAACTCCATTGGACTGTGCTCCTGCAACTTTGCAATACAAGATGAGAAAGAAAATGGAAGAGCATGGGCAGCAGGGCCCACATACCAACATTTGAGAGCAGATACATCCTTTTTATCTTTAACCTGCAATGCAAGTTGTTCAATCCCTCCCTTGGAGAAAGTTTTTTTCAATTAACTTCTGCTTTAATTTGTATAATGTTAGTTGTGCATGCTAGCAGCTAGCTAATGTGCTGAGAATCTAAACTGTAGCTCATGCATTGTCCAGTAGAGTTACTTCTTTCTTTCAGGCTACACGATAGAGCATCACATCTTTTAAAGGCAATAATATAAAATTTATTGTTTGTCTGTATATGCATATAAACTCTTTGGAAATAACTTTTTACCGTTTGTAAAAGAGAACAAAAAGAGTAAAATATTATTTAGTCCCTGAGATTTAACGAAATTAACATTTGAATTTTTACTTTTTCAGAAAGTAATTATTGGATTCTTAATATTTGATTCCGTCCCATAAAATGATCATTCAATCTTTTTTTTTTCAGATTTTTCGTTAAATAAATTTAAAAAATTAAAAGACAAAATAAAATAACTTATATTCTTGAAATGCATTTGTCTTTAATCTTTATATTTTTTTATTCATTTTCTTTCACTTTTTTTTTTTATTTTCCTTCTCTTCTCAGTAACTCATAATCTATAACTATTCAAACGTGCTGAAATCTTTTCTATTTATATGGTTGGATAAAAATGGGGATTGGAGATTTCACTGTCATCGTTGTCTTCATAATTTCACTATCATTCTTCATTAACATCTTCATAGTTTCACCATTATTTTTCGAAAATTCATTTTATCCTAACAACCGAAGCACTATCTTCTGCTGCCAGTGCTTGTGATGAAATATTTTTCTTTATTTTTTTTTTTTCGTTAATGAATTAATTAATTATGTAAAGTTTGGTTTATTAAAATTGAAAGAAGGAAAATTTGTGAATGGATATTATGATTGGTGAAATTGTGTAGAGAATGAAGGATTTGATGGTGATGAAAAGTGAAAAAAATTTAATAAAATAAAATTTAATAGAAAATGAGAGGTATTTTCGTTTTTTCACTGTATTTCAAGAAAAATTTGAGGAAATGATCATTTTGTATTACATAATCAAATATCAAAAATTCAATAACTACTTTTTAAAAAAAATAGAAATTCAAATGATAATTTCGCTAAATCTCATGAACAAAATAATATTTTATCCAAACAAAAAACAACATAAACCTTGGTGCCCTAATCTACATAATAGTTTCATGGCGCTTGATGGTGCAATTTTTGCTTTAATACATTCTTTTTCCTCTCCTTGTTTTTTATGAGCCCTTGTCAAAGCCTTCTCTAGTTCAGTAGCTAATAGTTGAAAGGTTGAATGTTCATTAATAACTAATAGTTGAAAAGTTGAATGTTCACGATCAGAGATTACATTATCAAATGCTTACATATTCTTCCACAGTCTGATCTTTATTTAGGTCTATTTATATGGATAGCTGCTTTTGAAATAGTGAGAGAAGACGTGAGCATGATGTTGCTAGAGACAATGGATAAGATTATTCGATTCTATCTTTGCTTCGGGTCTTCTTTTCCTCAATCAGCTGGTCACGCATGAATAGTGGTTACCTACTTCAGTCCCACATTTTTTGTGTGCGAGTTACATCATCATTGTCATGGATATTTATCAACAATAATTGCTATTTTTTTTTGTTTTTTTTATTGAATTAGGTGCATAAAAAGATTCGAATTCAATAACTCTTGGAGACTACTGAATTAAAGATTCTTTGAAAATAATTGCTTATTATATAGTGCCAGCAAAATAAGAGTTTATCATTACGAAATTCAATCACATTGTGATTGTCTTTGTCAACTAACTTTCCCATAATAAATTTAAAAATATTAAAAATAAATTATCATTAAAAATATTTTAGGACCAAATGTTATTGAAATTGGCTTGAAAAATAATAAAATTATTATATAATTTATTAAAATAATATTTAGTCTATCCCTTATATTGTTTTTTTTCTTTTGGGTCATGACATATACTTTGACATTCTCAGTGAATGAAAGAAACATTGTAATTGATTACTTTTAAGTTAAAATATTATTATTTTTATATTGATTCTGATTAATTCAGTTTTGAAATTTAAAAAAATCCATAAAAAGGTTTAATAAAATTCATAAAATAATAAAATTTTTCGTACTTATTTTTTTATTTATAATATTTGAATTTAAAATTTTACTTAAAAAAAATTAGCTCTTTTTTTACCCAAATCAAACATGAGTTGGATTTACAAATATTATTTTGATCCATCCTTGTTAAGAGGGGACATGCATAATCAAAATTCAAAAACTATGTTTTATTATATATAATATCAATCAAATTTCCAATTTCAAATACAAAGTAAATAAGAAAATTATTACGTTACTGGTTGCGATCTGACTAGGATAGTGGAATTTACAAGTGTAATGGTGTCATTTCCTACGTATATATGATCAAATCAAAAGCCCAGTAATAACTTAACAATGAATTGCAAAATGGAATGGACTCCCCTTTTTCCCTATCTGTACCTAACATATATGTATATATATTTTTTCTGGCTATTAATTTAGAAAAAGAATGACGATGCAATGACAAGGTACTACGGCTGAAAGCACGTTCCCAAATCCCTAATTTAGATATTATTATAATTAATTAATTTGTTATTTTTAAATCTTTTTATCTATTAATCATCCGTTAATAGATTAATAAGGTGAAGGATAAAAATATTTATTTTTTATTAAGTCAAAAGACGTTTATCTCAACTATAAATAAGTATGATATTCGAAAATTTTAATCATCAAAGTCATAATTCGACCTTATAAGAACTTAAAAATCAAATGTGCTTTGTAGGTGAGATGATTAAATGACGAAACGTTTTGCTGTCTTCATACACATACAAAAATTATTTATTTATGTCGAATCAATATTTTTATATCATTTATAATTAATAAAAAAATTCTAAATATGATGTCGATTAATAAGAAAGATAAATCAAAATAAAATTTTTAAAAAAACATGTAAATATAATACTCAAATAAAAAGTTACAAGATTTTAGAAAATTGATACACAAGTTAAATTATTTATCACATTAGCTTAGACATCACTTCACACTCTTATGATGTTGTTATATATTCACCCACTTTCATTTAATGGTAAAAACTAATTAGTATAAGAGAAAAAATAATTAACCAATATAAAATAGGTAATTTTACAACTAAAACTCTCTCTAAATTTAAAAAAGGAAAATTTGGCTTAACTCTTTTATTCTATTTGATTATTTTACATGTTCATAATCCATCATTTACACTCAAATCTAATAAAAAAGAGATCTAAACCAATCACCTTGTTCAAATTTCAATCACTGTTCAGTTGCACCTATTGGCAAAGACAAAAGGATCGATGACATGAAATATTCCAAAAAGATAACTAAATGGTAAATGAGTGTTATCCATATGTTATTAACTAGTTGATATTCTATTTTATTTTTTAAGCCAAACTATTTATTTTTAAGATTACTGTATTTTACTTTTTTCTTTTTTAATTTATCGTGCAAACATGTCTGTGTCAATATAAAGAACAACAAAGTAAATAGTACATCATAATCTCTTCAAATCCATGCGTGACCTCTAATTGTTTTTGCTTTCAACTTTCAACTTTCAACTTTCAACTTTAACTTTTCCATCCTTTTTAAGCTTAAATAATTGCTATTATTAAAACACAATAATTAAAAAACAAAGCTTAATTAGATAATAATTATTAACCACCGTCCTCTTAAGTGTTGTGACTTACACGAAGGCACACCAAACAGTCTCTTTATTCTCAAAGCAGATATTGACACGTAATGAACAAAAATAATAAGCAAAATAAAAGAAAACATATACAAAAATTAAAAAAATAAAAAAGCACTTGGGCTCCACCACCATCATACCCCTAAGCTTTGCCTTTATAAAGAACTCATTTGCTACCTTCTTTCTCCCCCTTTTCTCTCTTCTTCCTATTCCTTCTCTTGCTTTCTTATTCTTTAGGGTTTTCTTTATTAATTTAGGGTTTTTCTTGATTAATTTCTTGTTTTTTTAGGGTTTCTTGGTTGATTTCTTGTTTCTTGATTTTCTTGAATGGGTTTCTTTGTAGAAGATTCATGTGTAATAGTAAGTCATCTCTTTTACAAGGCAGCTGTTATTTTAGCAGTCTTTAGATGGGCCTTGTCTTGGGTTCTTAGGTTCAGAAACAGAACAGAGTTATCTTCATCTAGTAATGATTCTCCACAACAATCTCATTCACTCCCTTCTTCTCAACAAATAAGAGACAGTATGATCTTGACCACTTTTGGTGATATCACAGACAGGATGTCAGGTGCTTGTGACACGTGTGCTGTCTGCTTAGGTCAGTTGATGGAGTATGATGAAGTCAGAGAGTTAAGAAATTGTTGCCACGTGTTCCACAAACACTGCATTGATAGATGGATTGATCATGATCATGATCATGATGATAATCATAAAACTTGTCCACTATGTAGGGCTCCTCTGTTGACTACTGCACAGAGCTTGGTTTGGATAAAGTCTGAACCTAGTTGGGCAGTTGAGAGAATTCTCTACCTATTTGGAGATGATTTGTTTGTGCAGTAATTAATTATTATTATTATTATTTAGTGGTTTATAAAAAAATGGAAAAACAGAAAAATTAGTGGACGTAGGATCAAATTTTGTATGGTCTAGATTTAATTGACCTTTGAAGATGTATACATATGAATAATTAATGTATTATTATTTCATTGTTAATGCCATTCCCACTTTTGTATTATTATTTTTCACTTTCATTTAAATAGCTAATTTAATATAAAATAATAATTATCTTCTAAATTCAGTATTCTTAGTAATTATATACATAATTCTAAAAGGGTGTTTTTATAGATTTTTGTCACACAAGTAAATTGTTAGTTCAACTATAACAGATTGAAAATGAAATGTATTTTAATTATTTTATTTGTTTTATATTTTATAATTATTGATTGATTAATATCTAATATTATTAACTTGAGAATAAAAGAATTTGAAAGATTGCACTTAATATTAATTTAAGTGAAAATTCATTAATTTTTTTTAATTGTCTATATATCAAGATAAAAATGAAATTTTTTTTCCAAGTAACCTAAAAGTTTATATTTCTTATTATCTTTTATTTATTTGGTTAGAAATTATATTTTATTATTATTTTACCTTTTCTTTAGGAAATAATAAAAATATAATATTTATAGATTTTTATTTACAAATTTAGTATTTAATTTTTATATATAATTATATTTAATCAATATTATATATTATTTAATATTATATTACTGCATTTAATAATAATTTATTGATTAATTGATTCATCAATCAGTCTTCTTATTAATAAATTTATAAAAATTAATAATTTTGAATTAATTAAAATTAAATTATAAAATTGATGAGATCATAATATATAACCATAATCATATTTAGTGGATGTTTTAATGACCAACTACAAAATTCAATTATTGTTTAAAATTTTCAAAACTCGCTAATTGAGAAATTATTGAGTGTTTGGATTTTCAACTATTAAAGACCAATTGTCAATTGATCTTTTTTAAATCGATAAAATCTTGTGATACATATGAGTTGCGATTGCTGATTATAATTTTTGCAAGCTGAAAAAAGTATTTATATTTTAAATTGGTAATTATCAATCAAACCAGTCAAACTGAAATAAAATAAAATAAAAATTAAATTAATATCATATAATATAAAAAACATAAAATTTATTATATAATTTAGCATTTATTATATGCATACAAAAAATATATATAATGTATATATAACTAAAATTATATAATAAAATAAGTATATAATTAAACATTTATTATCTATAAGAAACTTTTCATTAATAAGTCTAATTAAATAATTAAATTATTTTTAATAAATAAATAAATTTAATTTAATTTAATTAAATAAAAATATTTCTATTTAGTTAATTTAGTGAATTTTAAATTTAATTTAATTAAAAATATTTTTTTATTAATATTATAATTAATATTACAGATTTTAATGACTCAAATTTTTATTATATATATCAATAAACATAATGCACAAAAGATAATAAAATGAACTGATATATGACCCGTTTAATTTAGTTATTTATATTTGTTATTATTGATAGCTGTTAGTTAGTAGTTGATAGCTGGTAACTGATGATATATTTAATAATTATTAAAAATAAATATTAATATTTACCTTTTCATTTAAATATTATTTTTATAGGTTAATTTAGTTTTTTTACTTAAATAAAAAGTAATTTTTTTGAAAAAATTATAATTCAAAATTTTTTCAAAAAAAATCTAAACAACAGCTATTTCATTATTTAATAATTAACAACAATTAAACAAAATAAAAAAAATAATCAATCTATTTAATACAGCTTTTAAAAACTAAAAAACTAAAAATTACATTAAAAAACTTCACCAACCATCCAAATATATATATATTTATCACAAAAAGTGTATATATATATATAAACGGAATTGCAGAAAAGGTAACCAAGAAAGTGCACCCACATCGAATTTTCAGTGGAAAAAGGAGTGGTATATATACCACATACGAGGAAGGCTCGTGTGGGTTGAAATGTAACTGACAACTGGGATTCGGCCAACTCAATACCGATTTTCTCGGGTCGGACGGATCATGAAGCATATTAAACTGACTGGTTTCTCGTTTCGCATCGAAATAATATGCTTCATGATCCGCCCGACCCGAGAAAATCGGTATTGAGTTGGTCGAGTCCCAGTTGTTCGGCCTGATCAAGATTTTAATTATATTTTTATGGGACAAGTAATAGAGTGTGAACCAAACCAATTGACTAACAGGTTCTCAATTTTATAATTAAACTGACTGGTTTGATTTAATTTTAACAACACTGCTTGCAAACACAGTTGATTTATACTAATGTGTTTAACATTAATTTTTTTAATTAATATTATTTTTCATTCCAAATTATAAATAACTAACTTCTAATATGTTATTTAATATCTAGCAAATAGCTTATGAGGTAAAATTATGAATTTAACAAAAAATCAGGGACCGGAATTGCAAAAGCTACATAAATTCGTATCAGCCCGATAAGCTCCGTTCCTTGTAATCAAATCCGGGCATCGTCTCCGTGCTACGCGCGACTGCCCTGTACATGTAGGAAAAAAATAAAAAAAAGAAAAAGAAAAAAAGAAAGAAACTCAGAACACAGAGAAAGAGAGAGATCTACTCGAGTCCCTCTCTTCTCAATTTCCAGATCTCTACTTCTCACTATTAATCCAAACAAGGCAATTGTATTTCCTTCTCTCCATTTCTCATTAGCTCGTCACCTATAACTGTCGCTTCTGTTCCTATCCATAGTTTGTTTTGGTTTTATCATTTCCAAGCTGAATTCGCTAACCCTAACTGTCTTCTTGTAGAATAGAAATGGCTGCTGGAGGTTTTGTGAGCCGAGCATTCGAGTCAATGCTCAAGGAATGTTCGGGCAAGAAGTATCCGGATCTTCAAAAGGCTATTCAAACTTATATCGGTCAGTTCCTGGATCTCAATTTTGGCTGTCTTCCATTTTTATTTCTAGTAATTTGTCTCACCATCAATAGAACTCTACTTGGACTGTGTCTCTCTCTTGCAATTATGTTAGCCATTTGATTTTTTAAATCCAACGAGTGTAATGCCACTATTACTGTTGCTTGGACTTAGAAGCTTATGTGTATTGGATTTTTGAGGAATGGATCATCTGAATTGAGAAGAATAAATGTAATGATCAGTTCTTCAAGGGCAATGTGTTTGGTTTGTTGATCTCGCTTGTGTGTATTCATCATTTTGCTTTTGTGGGTATTTAGAAGTTTCTTTTTAGCTCGTTACTGGAAAAACCAAGCACTGCTTTGTTAATGCTCGGCCCGTTGCAGCTGCCACAAACACTTGTTTCTTCTTTTAGAGTATAATTGAGCTGGGTTAAAGCATCCGTCTTCTCATCTGATCAGTCTCTTTGTATGTATATATGCAACAAATATGTAGTGATTTAATATGTGCATGTATATAATAATCTTAAGCAGTTAAATTTAATTGCTCGATTCCTGTTTTGAGAACTGGAGGACATAGGATGCATGGCATTTTGATTTATTTATTTACATTGATGAGAGGTTGTGGTGAGGATGGGGTTTCAAAGGAAAGAAAACGTGAGTGTTGCTGTACTTGCTGTTGTCTTTCCCATATACTAATGATCCATCTACTGGGTCTTAACAATTTTAAACTTCATATATCATTTTTCCCCACACTATAATAACCAAGATTGCGAGCTCATTTGTTGCATTTTTTGTTTCATAGATAGTACCAAATTGCCGAATCAGCAATCTAAACCTAGTGAGACAAATCAACCAACATCATTGGCCGGAGCCGAGGGGTCTGTATTTGAGTATTAACAGTTAATGACCAAATAAATAAATAAAAAATTGAGCAAAATTGTTAATTGTAGAAATTCTTTTATTCTTTTTGTCACGACCCGACCCTAATGGGTACGTGATTGGCATTACGGAATGGGAAAGTATAAGATTTCCGGAACCCGTAGTAAGTCTGATTTACCACTGAACAACAAAAAACTGTAATATGATATCTATAACTGTCACAAATAAGGACTATGAGCCCACCTGTTACACATAAACTCAATAATTTAAATTCATTTTCTAACCACTCAGGGCAGACATCATGCACTTAACATTTATTTAAGTTTTTGCTTAACAGAACAACCAATAGAAATATGACAAAAAATCTGACATTTAAAAAAAATAACGATGCGGAGCTCTATAGATTTTAATATAATGAACATAAAATAATTATATAATAAAACAAAATAATTTCACTGCCTGATAAACGGAAGGCAAGAATACTCAAATTAAAAACTTAATTTCTGTAAGTTCAACCCGAAACATGGAAAAATATATTTGAACAGAGGTGAACGTTTGACTCAATGAGTTGATATATATATTAATTTAATGCAAGTCATTTGTTATTCTACATGAAATACCACATTACATATAATCATCCATAAATATACATAACATCCATGATAGAAAATGTATGTGGAATTCAACCCCATATATGTTTTCGTTTATCGAAAATGAGGAGCCGACCCCCTCTCTTGACTCTTTTAAATTCCAACTATGGGGTAATGGTGAGATCAACTTAAACCAGACATCCTTATATTGTCTTATCCATATCCAGGGACCATGGTGAGATCAACTCAAATTAGGCAATTCCTATAATAATATTATCATCATATAATATCATGTTATATCGTTAATATTTTCTATATTAGTACAGCTGAATTCCATATCATCCTATTTTCCATCGCAACCACTTACATATCATAGCATCAATATCATATAATATGATATAAAAATACATCATGATTCTATATCTAATGTAGTAGTGATAGTTTATATACATATATATTCACATTCATTCAATGCTTACATGTTATGCTTAGATGCAGAGTTAAATTAAAATATATTAACTCACAACTTGATGACTATTAACTAACTAGATCTTTTCGAAGCGCCTCCTGATGACAATAAGAAATACATTTGAAATATATGAACCACATACGAAATTTATTATAATAATACTCAAATACTGATTAAGAAATATAAAAAATAAATTTCGAGAATTTGTTAAAATTTTGGCAGAACCTCCATTAAAATAGGACATAACCTACAAAAATAAAAACACTTCTAATAATCAGTTCATCAACCCAAAATCCAACACTATCAATCAATTGACCCCTCATGGGTCTTCAACTCAGCAATAAAATATTATAATTAACTTTATATGCCTTAATCATTTGATCCAAATAAATAATTAATTACTTAGCAATTAAATAAACATTTCAACTTAATTCTAATATATAATCCATCAATACCGATATACCAATAATAACAGCAGTGAGTAATCCATTTACCAAATTTCAATAATTATCTTAATTTAATATCTTTATGAATTTAATTTAATTATTTATTTCATTAAATTACTCCTAAAATAAATTAACCTTTCAATATCTAAATTCTATAAATATTGTCCACCTAATTTTCCATAATAATTTCCAAATCAATATAATAAATTCATTTTAATTTTTACATTCAATAAAAACACAATTTTTGATAATTCACTGTCCGAAAATTCTAAAATAAAGCTAAACTCAATATTTTTTCATAATTCTCATCCAAATAATTTCTATAATAACTCCAAAATAATATAGCAAATTTACTTTAATTTTTGCATTTAATAAAAAAAAATACAGTTATGAATGGAATGCTGAGTATTTTGAGCAATCAGTATCTGAAGAATACGTTAAATTTTTTGTTTGTTATTGGTTTCTGGAAATTTCAATCATCTTTCTTTTTTCTCCTATGCAGGAGGTGTGCTTCATGTTCCCTCCACTTCTGAGTTTACTTCTGGACTGTGCAGAAAAGACAGATCAGACTGTGGTTTCCATCTCTTTGGGTGCATTAGTGCATCTCATAGAAGTTGGAGGCCACCAGTTTAGTGAGAGTGACTGGGACACATTGTTGAAAAGCATAAGGTGCATGTCTTATTATGGAGGTGTTTGGGTAGAAATTCTGTTTTGAAAACACTATTTCAAAAAAAGCTACCATGACTTTTTTTTTTTTTTTTTTCCTGTTTTTAAGTTTCAAATTAGCGTTTTGAATTAATCATCTAAACATTAAAAAAACCGTTTAGCGTTTTTTAAATTTCAAAATGTTATTACATGCATATTTTAAGTAGATCCAAACACCCTTTATCTAGGTTTGTTTACTGTTCTGAGAATCTTTTGTAATTATTTTTGTGACTAATCAATTTTGTTTTGGGCACTAGAGATGCTTCGTACACAACCCAACCGCTTGAATTGCTTAATGCTTTGAGTTTCGAGAAACCAAAAAGCCCTAGGGTGCTAGTTGCAGATTCAGAAGTTGTTACAGGTGATGTTGCAGATAACCATCTTTTTAATAATGGTGATGGAGGGAATCCTTTGGCATCTCCAAATAGTGCTCATGGCATTGGAGGGAATCCTAATGCATTGGTCTTGGAGAATCACAGTCAAGAATCAGGGTCACAAAGCAGTTTGGATGGTTCAGAAGGTTTGTCTGTCTAATCTTTACATTATATTTTGCTTTTTAAAGAATAAATAAAGTGTAACCGGGTGCCACTAGTATGCCCATAGTATAATAGATCTCCCCTTTGGACACTGAACAGGCGAAAGAAAAAACACAAGAAAGTAAAACAGGAAGAGCAAAAATAGAAGGGTTGCTACAAATTCAGGAGGCTAGCTCCTGAATTTTTTTAAGTCAAAATATTCCTGACTTGAGAGAGAGGGAGGGCGGTAAGGAGTTTAGTAGTAGTCGGCTAAATGTTTAGGGAACGGATGATGTTAGAACCTGCAATTTCTACAAATTTGTATTCCTGAATACCAGTTAGATACCAATATAAAAAATTCCGTGGGTTGTGCTCGGTTGCAGTCCAGTAGCTTTACATACAGTTGATGCTTAAGCCATGCATTGCAACATGTTCATTGATAGTACTTAACACCTGGATATGCTTATTCTTGTAGGCCTTCCATCACCATCAGGAAGAACTCACAAACCTGCTGAAGCTGCTGGCCTCCAAAGGAGTCAAACCTTTGGTCAAATGATAATGGAGAATCTGTTTCTCAGGAGTCTTACCTCCAAATCCAAGGCTCATGCTTCAGATACCTTTGTACCATCATCTCCAACTAAGGTAGTCAACATTTAATTTTCCTTTTAGGACTTAAAATTAACATTCTAGATGTTGTAATGAACTTAGACTTCTTAATAAGATCAACTTGTCTTTCCAGATTTTGTACTTCTGATACAATTGGTTGCTTTCAGTTCCTGTGTTCATATTACTTTCAATTGTATAAACATAGAGCAAGGGAATTTACTGAAGAGAAAGTACGGAAATAAAGAACAACCACTTGTCACAGAGGGGGTTAAAAACCTGAATCTGTACATTTGGAAATATTTATGTTTCTAGATCATGTTACTGATACTACTAATTTCCTTTTCCTATGCTATTTTATTGTTGCACTTTCAAATTTTTGGATTTCTCTACAGGTCTAAGGAAAATGTTTTGTAAAAAAAGGAAAAAAATCTCATTACTTCCTCTAGTATCTCATTGCTTTCTCTGAATATTTTGTTCCTGATATGATGGTTTCTTAGGTTCCTGATGCTGTGGAGCCTGAAACAAAAGATGAGGAGGAAAGTCCATTGATGGCAGTTATTAGGGGCAAGTGCATCACTCAGTTATTACTTCTTGGTGCTATTGATAGTATTCAGGTATTGATGTTATTCTTCCATATATAGGTGTTACTGTTTATGTTGTTTTCCTTTTTATGTTTCTTTCTATGAGCTATTGTTTATCTTTCTTATTCAATTAAATGATTCTCATCCATACTTTTGAAGTCAGTTCACCAAAGCTGAAAAGCCTGTTAGAAGAGGTTTACCAGTTCTCCAAATCAAAATTACTCTGTTATATTTAATCTCATTTGGAACATGTAATTCAAGGAGTAGCTGAGGAGAGGAAAGAGGAGATGGACTTCCTGATGCATCTTTGGATCTTGTGAATTGTGAGAAATGTTTCTCTTTTCTAATCATAATGTCATTCTAAAATATGCAGAAGAAGTACTGGAGCAAGTTAAGAGCACCACAAAAGATTGCTATAATGGACGTTTTATTATCCATATTAGAATTTGCTGCTTCATATAATTTGTATCCAAACCTCAGAATGCGAATGCACCGCATTCCTGTTGAGAGGTGAGGAAAAAAATACCGCACAATTTATTTTTCTCCTCTATTACACGAGGTTTTTTTTTCTTTTTTTTAAAATTATTATAACTATTGCTTCTGTAATCTATGTATTGCTTAGAAATTATTATCATAATAAGGTAATCTCTGGACAGGCCTCCTCTAAACCTTCTTTGTCAAGAATTAGCGGGAACTAGCATATATCTGGATGTATTACAGAAAACAACTTCAGGTCTCCATGACAAGGAGGAGCAGCTTTTGCAATCTAATGTTTCGGAAGCTACTGATATTACTTTAGTCCAAAATGGTTCAAGCATCACTAGTGATGCTGCCAGGGATGAGAAACTTGAAGGACTAGCAGAAGAGAAATTAGTTTCTTTCTATGAACAGGTACTCAAGGAAGCATCTGATCTCCAGTCCTCTGTGGGGGAGACTACTAATATGGATGTTCATCGAGTTTTGGAGTTGCGGTCACCAATCACTGTTAAGGTATGAAGGAATGCCTCTTATTTATATTTTTGGAGCTTTTGGGTTTAATAATGACAATATAGTACTTTGCAGCTGCTGACTTATTTCAGTATCTCTATTAAGTAAATTATATTTCCTTGATGAAATATTCTTTTCATTGCAACTTTGCGAGATGATCTACAGTTCTTGGGTGTAATATAATTCCACATTAGCATGTTGGTGGAGAAAATGTGGTGTTCAGTTACTTTTTGTTTGTGTGGTATTCACCACCAATGCTGTAACTGAGGAATGGTTGGACAATGGTCCTCTTAATCTTCTTTGAGTGCCTGCCACCTTTTTATAGTTACCCTGTTTTTTCCCCTCCCCTTTTTTTTCAAGCAGTTAGAACTTTCCGTATTGTTATTGTTTTTGTTTTCTTAAACAGAAGAGAATTGAGTGTCTTTTATGCTTTATTTCCTTCCTCACGAGAGGTTTGCACAGTTCTTGATATTCATTTTTGTAAACTGCGGTGCTTATGCAATCTATTTGTCTTTTTCTTATCTTTCAGGTGCTAAAAGGCATGTGCTTTATGAACAATCAGATTTTCAAAAGACATTTGAGATACTTCTATCCTTTGCTTACGAAGCTTGTATGCTATGATCAGGTATCTCTCAGTTCTGGAATGATTAAACTTAGCAGAAAAGAAAAAGAGAGTATGCGTCATTCTCTTCTATTGAGAAGTGAAAGTTATTTCCTTGCATGATTTCTTCAGTTAGTGTACTAAATGTCATCATTTATAATCTAAAATATAGAATCAATAGCATAACCCTCATTGCTATCAAGTATCAAGTGAATTTGGAATTTCTTACTTTTAACTATTAATTATGAAAAACTACTTTCTCTGCCTTTATTTAGATGGACATTCGTGGAGCGCTTGCAGATCTTTTCCGGCTGCAGTTAAAAGCTCTGTTACCATGGTATTGTCAATAATCAATCTCATAGTGTTCTCTGAGGGAATTATTTTCAGCAGTGCTGCGCATTCCAATTCTGATTGTCTCGATTTCCCAGCGGGAACATATATTTTGCAGATTAAATACCGAGATGCCATTGTTTGTGTAAAGAGTTTAGGAAAGAGAAAAAGCAGATCGGTAGGAATTGTTCTTATATATATATATATATATATATATATATATATATATATATATATTGTGATATAGGGTAATTGTTTTTGAAGTTATTCAAGAAATGAGAAATATTAGATTTGTCGTCTGTAGCAAAGCAAATGCAAACCGTAACCATCTCCAACAGCATATCTTGTATTCACGTTGCTTTGGCGTTTCTACTTGTAGGAAACAAGTCGAGTTCTTGATCAAAGGAATAATAATTAATGGAAATTTACTGTAAGACTAGCATTTTTTTTTTTTTGGTTATGCTTAATTCCTATAATTGTATTATTTTTTTTTATAATTATCCAATTATATTTGGTTAATATTGAAATTTAATTCCTTTTTTTATTTATATTTATCTATTTATAATTATAAAAAAAAATTCTTTTGGATAGATGGCAGTTCAATTGAAATTTAACAATAATAATAGGTGATAATTTATCTTCTTATCTGAATCCAAAAGTAATTTGGAAAAAGAATGGTAATTAATTTTGCTGGAATTCTGAGCTTTATTTTTTTAATTATAGATATATAAAATTATTATTTTTTAACCTTTAGTCATCTCTGGTTATAAGCACACAATTATATAGAAACATGAAATTAACATCCAGGAATGTTGGAGAAATATTTAGTGAAAAATATGACTTCATACATTTCTTGTTGGCTGTTCTTAGTTTCTTTCTTTCACCTTCTATCTTGCCTACCTTGAAACTTTTTGACTTTGCACAGAGGCGAAGCCATGGCCACCCCCGGTCCACCAGTAGCTTAGTATGTATATATATATATACACAATAGTCATCCAAATGGCTTTGTGAAATACATGTCCTTTTTAATTTCTTTTTGAATTTGGGAAAATAAGGAATGTATTGAAACGTAGCATAAATATTTATACACTTTGTGTATAAATATAATGATGGTGAAAGTGCATATGTTTGTCTCTTGCATTGCTAAGCCGAAGCGGAATGGCTTACTATGGACGTCCACACGTTTTCTATGGAAATTTATTTTTTTGACTTCCAAATGAATATTTACTAATATTATTTTAGGTTAATTTAACTTATATTTATTATATAGTAATGAGTTACATGAAAATGGGAGTACAAAAGTTATTTTAGGGGATGGAGCATTGTTTAAGGAACAGTGCCATCTACCCATTTTTAATTATATAGTAGTAGTAGTATTTAAATTATTTCATAAGAATAAAATATATGTCAGTGTGTGATTTGCATTTGTTTTTTCATTCACCTCAGTATTTGCTTTTACCAGGGGTTAGGAAATTCGGAAAGGACCAAGTAATGCAAGTTAATATTGCTGGCTCTATTTCAGTTAAGGATGTAATTGCAGTCCTAGAAAGAGAACCTCAGATGTCGAAGTCTACTCTTATGTATCGATTGTATGAGAGAATACGGTCTGATGGTTCCACTGAATGATGCAATTTTCAACTTCAAAAATAGTTTTAGTATTTCAATTGGTCTGATGTCCTAAGAGGTGCTCTAAGATGTTACTTGTAGAGGATGATTTGTGTAGTGTGGCAACATTGAGGTACTGGCTTATTGCAGGAAGGGGATCGGCAGACTCATTCGATGTAATCCTAATCTTCAGCATGAATTTTTTATTTATATTTATCTATTTATCATGAGAATTTTTCCTTAATCTTAGCTTTAATTGCTAAAACAAATATATTGTGAATCATATACCGTAATTTTATATCAAATGGATTTTATAGCTGTAGTTGATAAGAGTTAGGATTCCAGTTCTGGTGCCTTTCTTTGTAGTGAATCAAAACTATATAGTGCCCATTTAGCAGAGTTTTTAGAAAGGAAAAAGCAGTTTTTTTAGTGAAAAGTTGATTTTGGGTCAGTTTATAGTGTTTGATAAATATCAAAATTAATAAAAGCAATTATCTAGATAGCTAAAATTCAACTATTTGGATAAGTTAGAAATTTGAGCTTTTCAAGATAGCTGAATTTTAGATTAAACGCGTAGCTAATTTTAAAAAATTGATAGATAAAAGTATTCTTATGAGTTTATAAGCAGTTTTTAAATTATATTTTATCAAAAACAAACATACAGTTAATTACTTTTAAAAATATCATTTTTAGAAAAATAATTTTTCTCAGAAAAACTATTTTTATAAGTTTTTTGTCTCGACTTAATGATTTAACCTTGTAGAATTACCCTATCTAAGACTTGTGATATACAGAGTTTTCTTTAGATATATCAAACTTTTTCAAGATTTATTAGATCAATGATAGGCCAGTCTCGAACAAATTTAATAATAGGTACTATTTCTTTTAACATTCTCTTAGCCTTATTTGAAAAATCAAATTTTATAATTATTTTATTTTATTTTATCAATGTCTACATTTGAAACGTTGTAATAGAAAAAAATCATGTTGTGAGACAGTTCAAGGGAAATTTGGAAAATGAAAATGCTTACAAAATCAAATTCCTGCACCATTAATAATTTTATTTTCGTAATTATGCTTATTATTGTTTCTTCTTGCAGTGGGGATCCAAAACTTGAATTCCATTAAGATTCAGAATCAATTTTTTTTTTTGTTCTTATGGTTGAAAAAATCTTAGGTAAATCTAATCTATTACATTAGATTATGAATAAATTAATAGTGATTAAATATGTTAAATAATAATAATTATATAAAATAAATATAATAATTAATTATTTAAATGATAGGATTACGATTATACCAAACTTTTTTCAGAAGATTTTGTCATTTTTAAATTTTGTTTTCTCGTGGTTGGCTAATATATATATATATATATATATATTCCTGTCCCGTGTGGCAAAGTCATAGGCCAAACAGTGCCAAAAGAACCTCCTTGTGAATGTATTTCAGTTACCCACCATTTCTATTTTCTCAAGAATGGTGACAGATATGTTCTCTGAATTGAGTAAAAATCCAGCAGAAGAAAACGGCGTGTCCTACACCACGACCTATTATCTCTACTAAACGGTTGTTTATTGCTGTCCTTTCGTAACCATAGTTGTTCACTGTAAAAAAGAATGTGTCGTTTAAGACAATGTGTTATCGTTCTCAACTCACACCTCTTTAATGAGAAATGACAAGTCCTTTGTCTGACCAAAACTAGATAAACAACAGTTTCTTGTTACTAAAGGGAAGTTCTGTGGAGGACAATTCATGTCGTTTGTGACAATAAGTTTTAAATATTAAAAAAAATAAAAATACAAATAAAAACTAAAACTCAAGTCAGCTCAACAAAGTTTAGATGCTAATCTAGCTTGAGATCTATTTAGATTCTACAATTGAGAATTTTTTTTTTCTGCATTTAGTATCCGACCACTGCAAATTAATCCGAAATCAATAAAAAAAAAATTATTGATGCAACTTGTGACTGTACAATAAAATTATATAAAATTCACTTTTTAAGCTGCCAATAAGGCAGAGAACAGCATTTATAAACACAAAGCCACTCAAATCTTCTCTCGGTGTGGCAAAGCTTCAATCTTTCATGGGAAATTGATAGACTGGCAACAAAAAATCCCCTTTTGAACCTTCCTCCAGTTCTACAAAATGAAAAGAAAGCGAAACCTCGAATCAAATGGCAGAACAGAGAAGCATCGAGCACCGAGTAGCCTCCATTTGTGATTAGATGAACTATCTTTAACCATGGCCACTTGCTCTGGGGAAAGGAACTGGCAAATCCACTCAGGCAACTGCAAGTCCTCCACAATGCCTTTGGCAAAACAGTATAACAACTTTGGCACCAACAATTTACCCTTGCTGCTTATACCAATGGATGCTTGCACATAATCTTTCAGTGAAGTTTTAAGCAACTCGTTCACGTTTTCAGGGGTGAAGATACGTACCTGATTATAGAAGGAAAAAAAGGCAATCAAACAAGAAAATATTTTACCTTTCTTAAAAGTGCTTTATGGATGGAAATTCCTAAATAAGACCACCTGTAAATCATGAGTAGCTGATAGTCCGCTGTCCAACTTATAATTCTTGTATGTTAACAAACCTATTATCATGATATTCTTCAGTAACAGCAATAATCTTCCAAAGAAATCACTTCTTTATTCCATGTATAAAATACTAAATGGGAATCAGAAGGAATTCTATCTTCAGACAAAATATGCCTTCTTTGGAAGATTTATAAATTTATGCCTAATTTATTCTAATTTCTTTTCATAGATTAGTTGCATTTGTGCTGGAAGATTTGCTTCATTTAGACAAAAGTGAAACTAAGAAGCAACGAGTACTCACTGCTGGTGAAGAATGCATCCCACAACTTAGAGCAAAAGCCAGAAGAGGCTCAGGTTGATCAATGGAAAACTTCTGCTCCTTATTTACCTTAAATTTTTGAAGGGCAAGTAGCAAGGCCTGATACGAAAGTTATGAAAATTAGATATATATTAAAGATCTATCATGGAAAAAAGATTACACACCATCTGAACATTTTGGGAACAGCCACCTACTTGGCAGGACCCTCAAAAATTAAAAGGTTAGGTACTCGGGTCCATTTGACACACATAGCACATGCATTCACTTAGCAGAGAATGAGAAAGATAAAGCTAAAATTCAAAATTAAATGAGTGACATGGCTATGCTGAGTCTTTGATCTACCATTGAAAAAGGGAATTGGGTCAATGAGTCAGCACTCCTTGCCCATAACATCATAGGCTACATTTTCTATGGGGGTGTAGGGAGTTATGCATGGAACATACAATTTGTGGGTGATGGGCTGGAGGTTTCATCTTCAGAATACTGAATTCAATGTCAGCAGCACTGAACGAGTGCCCTCCGATGGTGTAAGCAGCCTGCATGCCAGTGTACCATTTTGTCCACATTGGTTTCAACAATCATAATATATAGAAGGGAAGACAGCAGTAAATGCCCAGCAAAAGAACTACAACATCAAACCTTCTGCATTAAGGAAAATAATTTAATATCGCCTCTTGGAACTCCATATGCTAGAAAGGCCTGAGAAAAAAAGGCAAGAAGTAACAATTGTGAGATGTAAAAGCAGGAAATATCACCTTTAAAGATGCAGAAAACCTTAGTAATATAAGACTGCATCCATCAATCCATCAGGCCTACAGATGCATAAATGGTTGGAACTGAAGTCTAGATGGCTTAGTTCTTGGAGAGGCCCAGTGTCCTAACTTTTAATAGCTTGAGTATTGTATTACATACACACATTAAAATGAAATAGGTGGATAAGGTTGTGGAAATGGAGGAATATGTTGGAGAAAGTGTGGAAGGGAATTACATGCATGATCAAAGCATTATATACATTAATCCAAAATGCCAGCTTCTCACTGCAAGTCAGGCCAGATGGGTCAACTTCAGCTAACTGCTCAACAAGCACCCTGTATGGCATGCAAAACAGGGATAACAAAAACAAAAAAAAAAATCTAATCAGTACCCTCAATGGAAGAAGTTTAAAGAATAATACAGAAATAAGATAACTTGATGTATGGTTAAGGGGAAAACAGGTTATGACACCATTTAGTAATTTTCAACAAAGGGTAAGCAGATTTTTGAAAGGTAATTACACCAATGAGTTTTGCAAACACAGCCTCCTGAGTGCAAGAATCTAAAGGCCAAAATTGAAGTGCTCCAAGCTCAAATAGAGGAGAAAACCACCTCAATGCATAGCAGGATCTAGAAAGCAGGATCTTAATTAATTTATTTTAGAAAAAAGTAAAGTAGTAAACCTAAATCTTTTGAGGGCCCCAGAAGCATATTCAAGTTCTTTCTTCCCAACAGACAACCAAGAGACCTCAACTGCGGTACTGTAAGCTTCAACGCCTTCTATCCAATCTACTTTATCAGGGACACTATATGGATCAAGCTTGCAATATCTTGCAGAGTCTTCAGAACCATTTTCCATGTCAATTGAGGGACTCTTCATAAACGAATTCATTACAGGAGAGTCAGAGAAAGATACCAAAGAAGAGTAGGAGAGGTGCCCCTGAGGTGAAGATGGTGAGGCCATACACTCAGAAGAAGCGAGCTTGGAAGAATCTGCTAAAAAGATAAAAATGTCTCTCATGCACAAGACCATTTCTTCAGAAAGCCGATTAGGGTGGCGCCAAAGTTTCTCAACAAATTGATATCTATTTGGTTCTTCATTTACATCTGGCCAGGGGAGCTTATCCTCCACTTTCCCTTCTACTTTCTCTCTTCTGCAAGGTCTCCTGATCTGCAACAAAAATATAGCCTATTAAATTCTCCTGCTTGCAAATTACTCATTACTTTTCAATCAGGAGAACAGCACTCCAATGACTGACCAGAAGGACATAACTTGTTCATGTAATAAGCTGAACCAAGAATCCATGACAAAAACACAAAGGAAACTAGAATGAGAGATACCAGTTCTGTTAAACAAGCCTGAGAGGTATCCAATGGCGACGATACTGGAGAGGGAAAATGCCTTAAATTGTATTCAGCAAAATAACGCTCATTTCTCTCCTGACTAAGTTGACATTGCAAGGCAACCAATTGTTGTTCAAGCTTTGATACAGTGATCTCTAGAATAGCTATGCTATCCAAAAGCACTTGGGCCTGCTATCCACATCATGGTTGGATTTAGATTGGGAAGAAAAGATTATGCAACAAAAGTAAAACCAAGAAGTCTGAGATAAGAAAAAGAGAACCATGTTGACCTTATACGGAAGATGACAAGGCGAACCAGAGAAGGATGAATCAGAGTGTTCAACAGCACTTGCTAGAGCTAGCCGCAAGTCAATCTCTTCTTGCAACTGCTGTTGCAACTTTTTGATCTGAGATCATCAAATATCAGTGACACACTTATCAAATCTAACCATAAGTCCATCGAATGAAGAGTAAAAGAAGACTAGTAGAGATATTAATTCTACTTACATCCTCCTCCAATTTGTATCTGTAAAGAGACGTATTCCCACTTTTCATTTGTCCACTTATTTTGCCCAGGGATTTAATATCCTGAAGACAAAATGATTCAGAAAAAAAAAAAAAAAAAATGTGAACTTCCAAGTAATGACAGGAAGAGTGGGGCAGGGGGTTGTGGTTGGACAAGCAGCTCAATGACTTCCACAGCAGCCAATCTACTAGATTATATGGCAAAAAGGTTCACTCTTTGACCCATTTTACCAATCTTATAAATTCGATTATTTGAGCTTGTAGGGATGTTAAATTCGATGATGGCCATACCATATGTCCAAATTAGATTCTCTATTTTTTTAGATTCTCTTTCTTTAAGTAAAATATCCTCATATTACTACAGTGCTACAGCACATATCAGAAAAGCCATTGAAAGAACAAAGGTGTTGCCATAGCTAGCAGTGGTGATGGAGAATGATAGCAAATTCAATGACATATTTACTCAGAACTTAGTTTAAGTTTTAATTTTGATTCTTTGCAAGTAAAAATACAGAATTTTTCAGAGGTCAGCTTAATTTGAACCAAAAAGCATTGCAACCCATTCAATTTCAATTTCATGGCCTGAGCAACAAATTTTTACTGATTCTAGACATTCCCCAGTACCCTGATCTAAAAGGACCATAACAAGATAGAGAGGAGAATGATTGCATGATAAATATATGGTTAAAGTTTCCATTAAGACAAAAAGGCAATAAACTTATAAAATGTTATTACAGCAAGACTAGAAACAGAAGCAAGCAAAAGACAGAAGATTATAACAAACAAATGCAAACAAAAGCCCAATTTTCATTTGCAAGGATCAATCACCTTAAAAAGAATAACGGGTTCACTTAATTACACAGATTCCACAACAACAACCCTAGAGAGAAACAAAGCTCATAATTGAAGGAAGATGCAATAAAATCAGAAATTCTAAAAGTTCAAAATTAGTAGATAAAAATAACAAAATAAAACAAAATGCAGCTGTAGTTAAGTACCTCAAAATCAGAAATTGAAGAAGAATGAGACCCATCTCCAGAAGAAATAGATCGAGTAGACAACCTACCACTCTTCCATAAATATTTATTTATGGAACTTCCCCTGTCAAAGATAATCAACAACACAATCAATACACATTCTACACATAAAATCAATCCTCCCCCCTTCCCCAACCTCTCAAAAAAAAAAAAAGTGAAGAAAAATACATGGAGAGAGTATATGCATGTATAATAGTGTATAGCTAGTCTTACAAATTCATTGGGAGAATAAACCCAAACCCACCACCACCATTGTTAGTACAAGTAGAATCAGAGATATTGGTGGTGTTATTGGGGTCGTGGTCATCAAGGACTTCTGCTTTTAGACAAAGCATCTCTTCAAATCCAAAAGGGCATTTATAAAAATCCCTTCTTTTTCTCTTCAATAGACAAAAAACAGCAAAGTAGCCAAGTGAAGTGTAAAGAGAGGCAGATTGTCAAAAACTAAAGACAACCCATTTCTGCGTTCAGCGAGAAAACCGGGATTGTGCCTATTTATTATGCTAAATCAAAATGTGGGCGTCTCTTTTCTCAGTGTTTTAGACTTTAGACTAAGCCTATATACACGCACAGAGTTGGGGGTTTTAACAGCAACCAACTACAACAGCTTGAATTCTTGGTTCTAATTTTTTTTTGGTTAGGATAGGGTATTAAAAATATATAATAATAACTTGAGATGAATAGTTTGTGTTTGACTAAATTATAATTTTTTTTTATATTGAATTTGACTAAAATAAGTTAAGTTACTTATATGGAATTTAAGATTCTCCATTTAATGGTTTTAAACAGAAACTGTCTAGTGATAATTTTTTTTTTGTGATTTTTTATTATTGATTTTTAATTTTAATAAACTTATGAAATATTTTTTTAGCTTTTTATAATTTTTTTACAATTTTAATTTCATGCTATTTTTACTAATATATCAAGTGCAATAGACAAAACATGACAGATAATAATAATAATAATAATAATAATAATAATAATAATAATAATTTCCTTGTTTCATAATAAATGTTTTAATTGCAATATATATAATTATTAAAAAAAATTAATTTATTTTAATTTTTTTAATTAATTTAATCTTATTTTGCATTCTTAATTCTTTTACATTATATATCTATTAATTAATTTTAATATTTTCTAATATATTTTTTAATAAGAGTATTATTATAAAGTTAAGATAAAATATGCAAGAAAATTAGGGTATATATAAAAAAAAAATATTATTGTGGGTTGAAATATTAATTAAAATCACATTTTGAAGAATTAAAGAGTGACAATCTTTTTCTTTATAATTGTTATATAAAAAAATCCAAATTTCATCTAGTATATAAACTTGATCTAATAATTTTATTCTTATTTTGTTATTGAGCTAAAACAAAACGAGTTATATCTATTTCTTATCATGGTTAATTTGTAGATAATAAAAGATTTTATATTAGAAGTAACTCTATTTTTCTAATGAAGTGAATAATGAAGATGAAGAAAGAAAAACCTTCAAAGAGAACTTTTATGGACCACACAAAAATCCTAGTTGGAAAAACAAATTCCTTCTTCGTGGGTTCTTTTGTCCACACAAACAAACAAGACTCAACATACATAACACTCAATTCCTTTCTTCATATGTATATTATCAATAAAATCCTTGATTATTCAATTGGGTTTTTCCTTGGAATTCAATTCCTTGTTGAATCTTTATTTTATTCTTTCCCTTTTCTTCCCTTAAAGGACAACATTATTTCTCCACCTTCAAGATTCAAACTTTTTCTCTCTCTCTCTTTTTTTTTTTTTTTTTTTCTATAAATTGAGTTGAGTAATAGAAACTCAATAAACCCTTTCTAGTGTCACAAAAAGAAAAAAGAAAAAATGGGTCATAATCACTACAACATGTTATGGTTCTTTTTGCTATGCTTAATTGGGGGTCAAGTCCTAGTTAAGGAAGTGATGGGAGGGTTAGCTTGCAATTGGGGAATACAATCAACTCACCCTCTACAACCTAATATTGTGGTTAAGCTTTTGAAAGAGAATGGTTTTGACAAGGTTAAGCTATTTGAAGCTGAACCTCTAGCTCTAAGGGCTTTAGGGCGTTCTGGTATCCAAGTTATGGTTGGGATACCAAATGATTTGTTGGCACCTCTTGCAAGTAATGTCCAAAATGCTATAAATTGGGTTCAACAAAATGTTTCTAATTATATATCCAAATATCAGGTGGATATAAGGTAAATAAAAAAAATTCTTTGAATTTTCTTTTTCAATGAGTTTTTCTTTTTTTTCAATGAGTTTTTCTCTATAATATTGAAGAGAAAATGTGCTAATATGATATTCATATATATTTGAAATAGCATATTACCACTTTTTATTTTTGAATGCATAAAAATAATCGTGAAATTATAAAAATAGGTCATTTTATTATATTTTATCTGTTAATTTTGTTAACTTCTTAATCTGTATATATAACCTTTATTACAACTTAATTATTAATTTAATTAATTTTTTTTATTCACTTATTAGTACTTTAATTATCCATAATTTAGTTATAATATATTTTCTTTAAATAATTTTTATTAAATAAAATTTTAATTTGAAATAATTAGATTTAAGATTTTCTACTTTTCATTTAATTAAAAAAAATTAAATATAGTTTATATTAAGTTTTATATTTACTAGTTTTATGTTATATTTTATGTATTTTATATTTTTATTTAATTTATATTTTTTAAAATATTTTAACAAATTATAAAAATTATTTTAAATATTTTAACACGTGACATAATTAATTTATATATATATATATATATATATTTAAAAAATATTATAATTGAATATACTTTATCGTATATATAATAAACAATTATTTCAAAAGATTATTAATGCTGTTAATTCTATACAAAGACTTATATTAACTAGTTTTATGTCATATTTTTGTGATATATATATATATCCTAATTCAAATTAATTATTAACTTAATTAATTATATATTTTAAAAATATTTTAACATAATGAAATGAAAATATATTGAATATACTAATTTGTATAAATTTTAATTTTGATCTAAAAAACATAACAACATGAAAATAAATTAATGATAATACTATTTTTTTATTAAAAAATTATTTGAAACATGGTAAAAAAAATATTTTTAAAAATATAATTAATTAAGTTAATAATTAATTTGAGTTAGAATATATATATATATATATACAGAGATAATTTTATTTTTGTAATATCAGGCTCGCTTTTAAAAATGAGAAAAAGCAATATGCTATTTTGAGTATACATGAAAATTATATTTGTACTTTTTTTCTAATATTGAAATTATTTCAGAATTGTGAGATTGTGGGTTTTAATTCCCGGTTGAGCCTAATTACCCATATTAATTTTTATTTATTTATTTATATATTGAACTATACTGACATGTGGCATTTTCAGGTATGTAGCCGTAGGAAATGAGCCTTTTCTCAAGAGTTACAAAGACGCTCATCTTCAGACAACATTTCCAGCACTCAAAAATATTCAAGCAGCATTGATCAATGCTGGCTTAGGCAAACAAGTGAAGGTTACAGTACCACTAAATGCAGATGTTTATCAGACAGACTCTGGCCTGCCTTCTGGAGGCAATTTTCGAGCTGATATTCATGGCTTAATGATCAAAATTATTCAGTTTCTCAGTGACAATGGCTCTCCTCTCACTATTAACATCTACCCTTTTCTTAGTCTCAATGCTGACCCCAATTTCCCCAAAGACTATGCCTTTTTCAATAGCACTGCTGCCCCAGTTGTTGATGGTTCAATAGCTTATACCAATGTCTTGGATGCAAATTTTGACACCCTTATTTCAGCTCTTGAAAAGAATGGTTTCTCATCAATGCCTGTCATTATTGGTGAGGTTGGGTGGCCAACAGATGGAGATCCTAGCGCAAACACAGCATATGCTCAGAGGTTCTATCAAGGCCTTCTCAGTAGAATTTTTCAAGGCCGAGGCACCCCGAAACGCAGGACCGCACCTGATATTTACCTGTTTGCACTGCTTGATGAAGATATCAAGAGTGTACTACCTGGGAATTTTGAGAGGCACTGGGGTGTTTTCTACTTTGATGGTACTATCAAGTTCCAATTGGATTTAGGCAGTGGAAAATCTCTAGTTCCAGCAAAAGGTGTAAGGTATTTAGCCAGGCAGTGGTGTGTAATGTCTCCTGATGCCAATATTGCAGACCCCAGTTTGGCTGACAGCATCAACTACGCCTGCTCCTATGCTGATTGCACCAGTCTTGGATATGGATCTTCCTGTGGTGGCCTGGATGTTAGAAAAAATGTGTCTTATGCTTTTAACATGTACTATCAGACTATGGATCAGAGGAAAGGTACATGTTCATTTACCAATTTATCAGCTATTACAACTCTGGATCCATCTCATGATCCTTGCAGATTCGAGATTATGATTGATCTTGGTAAGCATGAGACTGCAACTCCTCGTAGTTCGTTTGCTGGAAGAAAGCAGCAAACCTCAACAATCAGTCTTGCATTACTGCTGCTATTGATAATTTACAGTGCTTTCTGAGTTTCAGTCACCGAGTCCCCATTTAGATTTTTCAGAGTTCTTTTTTTTTTTTTGAAATTTTTAATGTTGCATTTCATTGTCTTTACATACACCTTAAATTCTATGATTATTTGAGCCCTCGGTGTAAATAAACATATCAAATATGATTTGCCAAATTCCATGTCCTACATCCAACCATATAATTCTACTTTAAAAAATAAAAAATTAGAACTCAGTAATGCAAAGAGTAACTAACATATGACAATCAATAGTCAAGTCTTTCTGAAGTCATTTCCTTCTAAGAAAAAGGCTTTCCTCTCAATAACATCTCTATCTGGAAGTCAACTGGCGTGTGCTTCTCAAATTACAAAGTTGAAGATGGCAAATTGCTTTTCAAATAAAGGTCAAACCAACATACAAAATGCTGCCAATTTTTCCATCAAATTCAAAGGCCAATTCTTAAACATGAACCAAACGAAGGACATACAGTAATTGCTTCCAATGGAACTAAAACTCAAGGAATGTAAGATAAGAATAAGGTTTGTATAAATGAGATCGAAAATAAGCAAGCACAATTCCAACATGAGATACATTTCATTGGTGAATCCCTAAATACAGTGTCTCCCTTAATTGTAGACCATGTACTTGGGCGTTGCACTGAACTTCTGATACCCCTTGATGACCTTGTTTACTGCATCCAGGAAGTCTTTCTCAGTAACTGTCTTCCTGCGTGCCCTAATAGCATACATCCCAGCCTCGGTGCAGACACTCCTAATATCAGCTCCTGCATAACAATCCAAAGCAAACAAATTTAATAAATTGAATGAAAATATATTCAAAACAGTTGAACGGTCAGTGGTGAGCAAACTATCTGACTATAATCTCACTTAACACAATTACAAACAAAGAATAGAAATTAAAATAAATGCTCCATTTAAAGAAAATGTCCCCTTCATAGAAAGAAGCAAAATTGTGGTTGAAAGGTCCAAATATTATTTATTTTTATAATATGATTAAATTTAATTCTCTTAACTGCATTCCCAGCCAATGTAACACTTGTTGGTTGCGATTGTATTCCAACCCAGAAATCATTGGCACAGGAATCACTTCCCCAGTAATGAAAAGAGACATGCCAAATGAGTGTTGAGCAGATACATTAGTGAAAAAGCATACATACCAGTGGAATTTGGACAAAGACGTGCAAGGAGCTCAAAACGAATATCTCTCTCACAGTTCATAGTTCGTGTATGGATCTTAAAAATCTGTGTCCTGCTCTCCAAATCAGGTAACCCAAACTCAACCTTACGATCCAGTCTCCCTGGACGTAACAATGCTGGGTCCAATGTGTCAGGTCTGCAAAAACAAAAAGAATACACTGAGACCAGAAAACATAAGCTATGTAATAATGCAATTTGTTAAAAAGTAAACAAAAACATGGCTAGGTAAAGTGACAAACATACCTGTTAGTTGCCATTAAGACTTTGATGTTTCCTCGAGCATCAAAACCGTCAAGTTGATTGACAATTTCAAGCATCGTACGTTGAACCTCATTATCCCCACCCACACCATCATCAAAACGTGCACCACCTATTGCATCAACTTCATCAAAAAAGACAATACAGGCCTTCTTTGACCGTGCCATCTACAACAAATCAAACACCCATTAAATAAAAGCAATGGGAAAGCTTTATCCTAGAAACCATAAAGTCATGAGACAGTGGGTTGACCTGGAAAAGTTCCCGAACCATGCGAGCACCCTCACCAACATATTTCTGAACAAGTTCACTTCCAATAACACGGATAAAACATGCATCAGTTCTGTTGGCCACAGCTCTAGCCAAAAGAGTTTTGCCAGTTCCAGGAGGGCCATAGCATAAAACACCCTTAGGAGGATCAATTCCAAGCTTCACAAATTTTTCCGGGTGAAGCATGGGAAGCTCAACAACCTAGAGAAAGAATACAATATAAATGGACTGCTGTCAAAAAGCAGAAAGGGAAACATAAATACCATGGATAGATAAAATATTTTAAGTAGTTTACACACTTCTCTCATCTTTTCTATCTGCTCTTTACAGCCACCAACATCATTATATGTTACATCGGGTTTTTCTTCTACAGTCATCATTGTAACACTGGGGTCAATCTTTGGAGGCAAGGGAATCTGAATCTGGTACTTGTTGCGATCAACCCTGCAAAGGCCGCAAGATCACTGCCTATATATCAAAACTAAATGTATAGATTGTTCACTCAAAGTTCATGCTCATGGCTAAACACCTGAAAATTGCAAAAGACATTAATAAAGAGAACCCACCCCACTCGCATGCCTTCTTCTATATCTGTAGGAGAGACTTTGTCACCAAGCCCGACCACAAACTAGAATTAGAAAGCAAATCAAAAAGTTAGAATGGTGCTTAGAAGCAACATTTCTAAAACTGGATAAACAACATGTTTGATAAACAGAGCTTCCTGCATCTAATTTTCCTAAACAGAGATCATAATGAAAAGTCAGCAGTCTAAACATGCATTATAACCAACATAAATTGAATATCATCATCATCATCAATATCAATTTTTTAAATAAAAAAAGGTGAAAAATAATAGAACACACCTTCGCAATTTGCTTGACATTTATGACATACTTGGCATCATCAGTATTTGGGTTAATTATCTTAGTGCACCTTGCAACCTATCACATAAAAATAGCAGTTGTCAGTTTGTTCCCCAATGCTTCAAAAGCAATTGTTGAGATAACACTGAGCCCTTTATTTAACTAATAAAAATTGCCAAGATTCATACTTGAAGTGGTTGCTCCTCTTGCATCATTTGCTTATCAGAGACAAGATCCCACTGGCTTGGTGCAGCTAACCCAGTGTCAGATTCCTTGATACCTATCGGGAAACAAAGGTCAAAGTTATATATTCAGAACAAATTAGCCTATAACTCAAAGCTATGATACATACACTATCCACTTAAGAACTAGTTGAATCCACGAGAGTAAAATTAAACTCATAACATCAACTAATAGACTCAAAGATTATTCTCAGATCCAATGCTGAAATAAAAGCATATACATATGTCTAAATATATAAATATATGAAGCTAATTTAGGTTATAAATTAGATAATTCAGCCATGGAAAATAATTCCACACTAGCAAAAACCCAAAAAGCAGAGATTGAACTACTAGGGTTTTGGTTCTCTTTTCCAAAGCCTAAAAAATAAAATTAATATAAAAAAAGAATTTAAAAAGAATTACCGCAGAGATCATTGATTTTCTTAGCCAAATCCTTGATTTCCTTCTCCTCTTTCTTAATGTTGTTTGAATATGGACCTAATCCCTGCATTAACCATAAAATTTTTAAAATAAAAAGAAATAAAAAACTAAATAAATAAAGAGAGAGAGAGAGAGTGAATAGAAACATACATAGGTCTTGAGGAGGGCAATGTCGTCTTCGTCGAGAGGACGAGGATTCTTCTCATCCTTGATTATCTCATCGTCTTCTGGGATTGCTGCTGGTGCCATTCGATTCAAATCTTAAAAACTTCAAAACAAGGAACAGAAATGAGACTGCGGTTCTGTGTGGCGTTCCAAGTATTCTAAGCAGAGAGAGCTGGACCTTTCTGCTCTCATAAATAGAATCTCTCTGACCTTTCCCACAAGAAACGATGAGCAACTCCTCTTTTTACTTGGAAAATAATTATAATAGTATTTAATTAATAAATAAATTTAGGCTTTACATAACAAATAATAGAGTTTACTGAGTGGCCTGATTGGTATAACAAGCTTGGGCTTCCCTGGTATAGAGTGGCCCAATACGAATCAAATTTAGTTTTATTTATAAAATTAAGCATAATTAAATTAAATTTTATTAAAAAATATATATAATTTTTAAATGAAGTTCATAAAACTAATAAAAAATAAATATTATAAATAAAAATACATTTTTTAATTTTTTTCTTTCTTTTAGGCCTATTTGATTTAATTATTCATAATCATTATTAACTGTTATAAATAATTATTAGCTACTGATGGTGGTAGTTTATAATTATTAGTTAATAGTTAATTATTATAAGTGTTGTTAAATTATTATATGTGTTGGTTAATATGTTTAATAATTATTAAAAATAAATATCAATAATTATTTTTTATTTAAATATTATATTAAAAAAATAATTTTTATTTAAAAAAGTATAAATTATTTCATAAAAATTTTAAATTAAATTTTTTATAAATATCATACTTAATAACTATTATTAATCAAATATATTTAATATCATTATTAAAAAAAAAAAAAAAACTACAATAATTTTTTTTTTTTTTTTTATCAAACACGAACCACCGACCATTGGTTACCGCCTGAGTATCCATCTTGACAACAACATTGCTGCAAGTAGTACTAGCCAACCAATACAACACTTTTCTCGAAGTTACTGCCTCCAACTCATAAGCCGGGCATAGGGGTTGAGGGGTTTGCTGTGATTTTTTACACAGTATTTTCTTATGTGTTTAATTTTAAGTATTTATAAATTTTTATAAAAATTTATAAAAATTATAATTAAATAGTGTTTCATCTAATAAATCCAATGATATATTTTTTATGTCAAACAAAAATCAAATGGATAGAAAAAAATACATTATAAATATATTAAATCTATATTGTTAAATATAATATAAAAAATTTATAATGTATTTTTTTTCTATCCATTTGATTTTTGTTTAGTATAAAAAATATATCATTGGATTTATTAGATGAAACACTATTTAATTATAATTTTTATAAATTTTTATAAAAATTTATAAATATTTTAAATTAGACACATGAGAAAATACTGTGTAAAAAATCACAGCAACCACTCAATCCGATCAGAGTCCGTTACAAAACAAACCCATATTATCTTGCAATCCAACACCTACTCCTATCTTCAACTGCGACATCAACATCTGTATGTTACAAATCCTTGCTGAGCAAAAATTTCCACTGAAGTCATAGTACCTTTCCAAGACACACTATTGCGATAATTTTAAATGCTCCGCAAAAACATGCATAAATTGGCAAATCTGGCAAACATCATATGTCTGCATCAACGAGAAGAACCATGAATTAAAAACATCAACTAATTCATATTTTTTAAAACATAAAATAAATTTCATTGAAAATACAACACAAATACAAAGTTAAAAAATTTTAAATATATTATAGAGAAATTCCTAATATCTTTACATTCATAAAACTCAAGAAATTTATAATAAGATTAGATAATAACTTACAGGTGAAAACAACATGTAGTTAATAACTTAAATATTTATATTTTAATTTTATTATAAATTTAACTACAAGATTTTAAGTTATTGACTCATAGTTTCAGTATTTTTTAAAATTAATTTAACAATTTAAACTCAAAATCTCATATGAGTCGACTTTACAATTATTAAATTTATATTTAATTTTTAATTTAAATTCTTAATTACTAATTTGTGTTGTATCTTGTAAGAGTGAATTATGTTTTATAATATTAAGTTTGGATAATGACAAGGAAACAATTGGATTTGTATTGCGACTTTCTTTCTTCTTGAGAATAATATATTAATCCATTTTTAGATGGGAAAGAAAAGTGGGGGTGAGAGTCTCGAGAAGATAGGGAATGATTGTAATAATTTCCATTTCATAATTAATGAGATTTAATAAAAATTACTATAAATAAAGAGAATTAATTTCTAATGCTTCACTTTCAGCGGCACTCGGAAAAATATATAGAAAAGCCAAAAAAAAAATAAAAAATAAAGCAAACTTTTGTTAATTCACTTAATAATAATTATTAATTGTTAGTTATTATTTATAAAATTAATTAAGTAAATATTAATATTTATTTTTTTATTTAATATTTTATTTAAAAAAATATTTTAATTAAAATTTTTTTAAATAGCAATTTAAAATAACAATAAATTTTTTTTTTCAAATATTTATTAAAAAAAAAAGGAAAAAAATAAAATTAGGGAATTGGGAAATGTCTATAGCTGAAATGTAAGAGCTAGAAGAGAGAGGAAATCAAGGCGAATTACCCGCCTTAACCAACCAGTAATTAGTTGTTGTTTTTTTAATAGAACCATTAATTAGTTGCTAAACACAACTTAATCTTTTCTTCTATATAGAGAGAGGTTAGAGAGAGGAGTGGCCTTCTCTGTCTCAGGATCACAAAGAAAGAAAGAACCAGATACCTCAACTACCTCTCTCGTTTCCTGGATATCCGTTTCTAATCATTAATTTTAATTTGCCCCTTTCTATTCTATTCAATTCTATTCGATTAGAATCCAAAAAATTCGATTTTTTTTTATATTAGGGTTTTTGTTTCTTGTAGTTTTTAATTATTGTTTTAGACATTTTTTCTGATTCTTTCTCTTGTCTACCGAAATAGAGGTGAGGCATATTCGAGATTTTTACGTTAATTGCTGTGTTCTTTGACCCCTTTTCAATTTTTTTTCTTATCTTCTTTCTTGTTCTACTGCATTGGAGTGATTTTCTTGATTTAGGAGGATTAGATTGAATCCAGGCGGCTTCCCTATTTTGTTTTTGCAGTATTTTGGACAGATTAGATAAATAAGATAACTGGGTTTTTGTGCATTCATGGTGGAATGTGAGTATTGTTAGTTATGTTAAAGAGGCAGAGCACTTCCTTTTCATTCATTAATCATTTATCTACTCTAAATCACCACCATTATAAAGCTCTGATCATGGCTTATATAATCCGTAATGATCCTTTCTTAAAGGGTTCTCATAATCTACCTCAGCCCGTTACTTATTCCTCTTCAATTGTCTCCTGTCTTAGGACCAATACTGTTTCCATTGACAATATAAGTAGTGCTAGTCTTGGTTTTAGGATAAACAGAGGCAGCGGCAGCAGTTTTGGGTTGACGCTAAAAGGTTGTGCCGATACTCACACACCTGGAAATGATCGGACGCATCGAGCATTTGCTGCTCCACAACATCAACTGCTGCGTGAGTTTGAGACTAGATTGGAAGATAGCAGCATCAGCAGTAGCATTACGAGTGCTCGATATGTAAATGGTCATGGGACTTGTCAAGGTGGAACGCCTCTTGGCTTCCCTGACTACCCTCTCACTGGAAACATTGTTGTTGCAGTTGATGTTGATGAGGGTATATCTGAAATCTCATCATTTAATATTCTTTTCCTGGTCCTCCATTTGTGTTTTGGGCTTCTAGTTCTTTGTCTTGCTTTGAAAAGTTTTGAGCCTTGTTGTTGAAGTGTTTATCTGCTCATCATTTGACTGTCTAATACCTTGTTAAAGTAGAAGTGTTTATCTGCTGAAGAGAACGAAAAGATGAGGCTTTTGCATAAGCCTAATTGGCAGTCATGAAAGGTGGTAAAATTTTTTTTGTGTAGTTGACACTCTTATGATACTGGTGGAAATCCAATTTGTTTTTCATTATTCCATTTGTTTGCAAACAGACACTGATGTATCCTGGTCATTTTTTGACCAAGCATGTTTTGTCTATTTGTTCAGTTCAGTTTTTTATGGCTTTCTTTCTGTTATCTGTGATATTCTTATGTTTTGTTGCGAGCAGTTCTTGGGAATTTTGTATCGGCCTTGAACAGATTTATTGCTGATCGTTACTCTTCCAATCATTTAGTATCAGAGTACCATGTCTATGAATTTTTCAAGGTATTGCATACCCAGCTTTATTATTTCCATATTTCTGTAAATAGAAGTGGCATGATTTGTTATATAGTCTTCTGAGGCCAGAATGGATGAACTACTCTTTAGTTAATATTTGAAACAATGAAGGCTAAAATTTGCATGAGTTTGAAAATGCTAATGATCACATTGGGGATATTTTTTTCTGAAGTCAGGCAGTTGCTAGTGAACTTCAAGCAGAAAGTAAATGGTAGTAAACTCAATTAAAATGTAGTTTCATGTACGAGTAACTTTGGGATTTATTATTGTTCCTATTGTGACGGATACTGGAAGTGCTTACATTAATAGAGGGTCAAGTCTGTGTATTGACTAGCTTGAACAACATATCTAATTGACCAAAGCCAACAGCTTGGTCTGTGGCCTGTTAGGTTGGGTTGCCACAAACTCTTATTTGGTATTTGGGTTGTTATGTCAGGTGAATTAATGCAATGGTTTCTTCTTTTTGCCTTGTATGTCATGAATGTGAGAAGATGCAATGATATTTATTCAGTTCAATTTGAATTTTGCTTTTAGCCTATTGGAATAATATTGTAATATGAACATTTTCATTGTGATCACCTGTTGTAGTGTCACAATTATCCAATTTGTGCCCTTATGTTATTTGAAAAATACTTTTTTGGCATTTTAATTTTTTGGCATATCCATGTTAAATTAACTCATTTTATTTTTTGAATGCCTGGGATTACAGTTAGGAGCTTCTAGTCTTATCAAGATGTCCTAATAATTTATTTTGCTGGAAACAAACTTGTTTCTTTTATATCCATTCTAATGCATTCTCTATTGTTGTTACAGATATGGAACTGTTCCCGCGATGAAGGTATAACCAACTCATCCTTGCATTGACTTGCTTCATAAGGCTAAATTTTAGTTTTCATGTGATGAATCATTTACCCTTTAAAAAGTGCTCTGTTTGAAATTCCAAAATTTTGCATGATAAAAACAATGTATGATAGTCTTGCTACCATAGCCCATTAAAGTTATCGACTATGGCCTTTTTTGTGTGTTTTGGAGGGTTTATTTGGACAAAAGGATCGTTATAAATTGTGGGCTGGCTTTTAATAACAACATAAAATATTCACTAGTAGTGGGGGAATCTTCATGGATTTCCTCAAATAAGACGCATGTATCTGAGATTAAATGCAATGAGTAACTTGACATTCCAAAATGGTATTTTGTGAACTTATCAAATGTGTTTTTTCTAGTGTGCGAATGTTCAACCTTACCAAGCGAATATGCCAATTTGAACTTTTTCTCAAATTTTAAATGCAAAATTCCTATAGCTGGAGAAATCCTTGTTAGTCTGAATTGTTGCGCCGGAACCCAAAAATGGCTTTTGGATTTTCTCATTGAATTAGATGGTTACTGCACCGTGATTTTGGTTTTAATGAGATATTCTGGCATCCTTGAGATTTCCTTTGCTGAATTTTATAATATTGAATTGCTTCAGAACTTTGACCTTCATGCTGTTGCAGCCAATATTCGTGTCCATGAATTCTTTAAGACACCATATTTCAAGTCTGGGATCTATCCAATCCCAGGTGCTCAGAAGGTGCTTCATAAGTTGTCAAGACTTTGTAAACTGTCTGTTGTGACGTATGTATTCCTAGCTTACTGCTTTCTTTCATGTATGGCACTTGAGCTCAAGGATGAATCAGAGTTTTTATTTTGACATGTTGTGAATAGATCTCGGCAGAATGTTATCAAGGATCACACAATTGAGTGGATAGAGAAGCACTATCCAGGAGTGTTTCAAGAGATTCACTTTGGCAACCACTTTGCTATGGATGGGGAGTCCAGACCTAAGTCAGAAATATGCAGGTATGTCAATTAACAACTTTGCAGTACGTAATCTTCTCACGACTATCTAATCAATTACTCTTTCTTTATTTGATCATTTTGAACTTCTTAAGATTCTAAACTTTGCATTTAAACTGGCAGATACATTATATTATCTTGCTAAAGTGCCCAAGCCCTAGCTCTGCAAGAATTACTTTGTGGCTTAGCTATGTTAACACTAATGTGTAGAATTGAGTGAGTTGCTACTAGTACTAATCCAGATTTTTTATGGTAGGTCCTTAGGTGCAACAGTTCTGATTGATGATAACCCAAGATACGCAATGGAGTGTGCTGAAGTTGGAATCAAAGTTCTACTTTTTGATTACGAGAACTCGTACCCTTGGTGCAAGACTGATTCAGTTCATCGCCATCCCTTGGTCACGAAAGTTCATAACTGGGAACAAGTGGAACAAAGATTAATTTCGTGGATTTCTTAGTTTTTAATGATTTTAAAACCTGGAATCAAAATATTTAATATATTATAACCAATTCTTATGTCTGGAATACCGACACATGCTGCCAACAAAGGTGACCTTGATTGTGTTGTGGCTTTTGGGAACACAACTATAACGAGACCAGCCAGATAAACCTCGGGTGTACGAACAATAGAAGCAGAAGAAGAATTGTAATAGTGAAGTCATGATCTTGTATATTTTTCACTCGTTTTGAGGCATGTAGAAGAGAATTAGTATAACAAGTTGCCAATTTGCTGGAACGCACAGTGGACATTTTTATAAATTTTTTTCCGGAGATTACATCATGCTTGTTATTCTACAAAAGCTTTTTCTTCTTGTCATATAGCTCATGACTGAGTGAATGGTCAGGCTTTGATTTTATTATTTTGTGCTTGATTCAAGATAGAAATAGGAGAGGAAAAACTAACTGTGAAATGCAGCTATAAAATACAAAGTTGGATATCCCTAGAGATGGGATGAAACTGCACATCTTTAAAGACTGCTGGTATTTGCCATGGTTGAGATACATATATCATAAATTTTCCTGAATTTGCATTTTTTTTTTTCTTTATCGCCATCGTTTGGGTGATTGTCTTAGATAACATGCACGCCATTGAAGGTCAGACCGGTGTAGGTTGAGAAACGTTCTGATTTGCAAATGGCCAGGAACCCAGTGGCGGATCCAGGAAACTGCAGTAGGGGCGGTGAAGATATTAATTTTATAGGAAAAAATCACAAGAAGATATGCAATATAGCAACAGAAATCTGAGAAGAAAAAATGGCAATAGAGATATCTAATATGCAGGTATTTAAAACTCTTACCATGAAATTGAGCTCAACCCGTTGAAAAAAATGATAATATATGTAAATTCAAACTTTCTTAGCAAAATTTAGATTATACCTCTTATATATCCAACAATAGTTGAAAAAAAATGAGAGACGAAATTATAAGATCAAAATGCAACAAATATGGCTAACATTGTGATATGTGGGAAATTGAGTCTACTATAGCTAACTCATGATAACATTATTAAATTAAATTATAAACTCATGATAATATTATTAAATTAAAATAAAAATTCAGATGATTATTCAACAATATAAAAATTTTTTGAATTCGAGTAAAATTTATCTATAGCAAGAAGTCTCATATTCAAATTTTATCAAGTTAAATTTTATTAGACGAGTACTAATTACATAACGCTGAGTAAAAATTAATTTTATATTAAATGTGATATAAAAACATCTCATAAATTTAAAAATAATAAATTAAAATAAAAATATATTTGTATGAAAATTCTTAAATTTAAAACTTCTTTTTTTCTAATATCAAATTGTCAATTCTTAATTTCCTTGCTTATTTTATTTATTTTTATTTTTTTAGGTGAAGTTTTGCTTCTCCACTTATCTTAAACATGTAAAAATGTAAACCACGGGCCCTTCCTAATTTCAAATAGGATAATCATCCAGTCCTATTCATGTTTACAAAGTATCCAAAGCATTGCTGTCTTTACTCTATAGTCCCCACCCAATGCCTTGAAAGGCACAGAACCTGTCGGTGCCACTAAAGCCAGGTAATAAATTAATGTTTCGGAGCCAAAAACCCTTATTTTTTTTTTTTTCAGGAGATAACGTGTGCATCATATTCTTAGTATCTGTTTAATGCTAAATCAAAATTTTACTGGCAAAAATATCTAATTAAACATATGATTTACATTATATGGTTCGTTGATTACGTGACTTGCATGATTTGCTCCATTTTTCCACAAAAAGCCTAATGCTATACCAAAAGGTATTCAAAGCATGAAATACAGTCATCCACTCATCCTATAAGAGGCTCCAAAACCAGGTTATCTGTAATTCCATATGCATACATTGCTTCATTGATTTCCTTTCTAAATACCCAACATTTCTAAAAACAAGAAAATGAAGGTCATGTATCCATGTATGTTAATTATATATGAAATTAATACATTTATCAGAAAGAATTATAATTAATAAGACACTTGATATTGTGGATTGTAGTCACAAACTCTAATTCTCTGAGCTACACGTTTCACTCTGTTTTCTTTGAATCAGATTCTAAGAGTACCCTTAATTTTTCCTCTCTTTAATTATTTCAGATTAAGAAAATTTATAAATGTCTTTCTCTATAAAAATTATAAATTTTGAGATGTAAGGTGGGAGAATAGTAATTTTATAATTAAGCTTTGAATAAGAAAACTTTTTTTTTTCATATTTTTATCGTCAGTTCAAAATGAATTAGTCTGATTCTTTAATAGATAATTATTACTTGACATATCTTATTACCATTATTTAATTTATAATCTGTCATGATAAACTAAATTCATTTAATATTTTTTTCACTTCTAGGTTATGAAAATACGGGTTGAGGGGCTGCTATATATTTTAATACAGTAGTGAATGTGGCATATTTTAAGGATTTAAAAAATTTTATAAAAATTTTTAAAAATTATAATTTAATAGTGTTTGATATAATGAATCTAATAATATATTTTTTGTGTTAAACAAAAATCAAATATATAATAAAAAAATATATTATAAATTTTGTATAATCAAATCTAACGGTCTAGATTTATCACATTTGTAATATATTTTTTGCTATCATTTGATTTTTGTTTAGCACAAAAATATATCATTGAATTCATTATATCAAACACTATCAAATTATAATTTTTAAAAATTTTTATAAAAATTTTAAAATCTCTAAAATATTTGACATGAGAAGTTATTAATCAAAAATCACGGCCACCCAAACCTGAAAATGCACTTAAAAAATAAAATCAACACAAGTTTTATTTAAAATATTTCTTTTGGTTTGGTTTATTGATTTTAGTGAGTGACATAATTATATTCAGTTTTTCCCACAAAATGCCAAATTAATATTATATAAAATTTAAAAAAAAAAAATCCTATAAGAGTCTCGAATGCCATGTTATCTACACTTGCTTCATTCTTTACCTTAACATTCTAAAAATCCATCACCGAACAAAAACAAGAAACATGAAGCAAATCTTTCCTCCAGGAATTACAGCCACATTCAAGAACAATAATAATAAAAGGCTCTTCTTGAGTGTTTTTTCTTCTATTCTTCTAATCACAGCAATTGTTAGCATAGTTGCTGGTGTAGCTTCAAGAAAGAGTTCTTTACCCAATAATAAACACCATCAAGAAGGTCATGTCATTTTAAAATCCTCATGCAGTAACACATTGTACCCTGACCTGTGCTTCTCAGCAATTTCAACTCTACCTGATGCTGCAACCAAGATTAAGAGCTCAAGAGATGTAATAGATTTGTCACTCAATGTAACCAAAGGTTCAGTCAAAAAAACTTATTTCAAGATAAAAAAACTTGCTTCTAGCCAGAGCAACTACACGAAGCGCGAAAAGACTGCTTTTCATGATTGTTTACAAGTGCTAAATGAAACTTTAGATGAGATTGACAAGGTTGTGCAAGAACTCAAAGACTATCCATCTAAAAAGTCCATATCAGAACATGCTGATGATCTCAAGATTCTGCTTAGTGCTGCAATGACTAATCAAGAAACTTGCCTTGATGGTTTCTCTCTTTACAGTGCAGATAAAAAGGTACATTTCTGTTTCATGTTTTCAACTACTACACTTTTTGTATTAATTAGGCTCGACTGAGGTTTAAACTCACAATCTCACAACTTCAGTATAGTTTCTTTTTCCCATTTTAAGACCATTGATTTCCTTGTCATATAGGTTCGCCAATTATTTTTGGGCGATGAAAGACACGTGTATCGCATGTGTAGCAATTCATTGGCCTTGATCAAGAACTTGACAGACACAGATATGGCTAACAATAAGGAGACACATTCATCATCATCAAAAAGGAAGCTTGAAGAGGAAAACGGAATAGAATGGCCTAAATGGATGTCAGCCGGAGACCGGAGGCTACTGCAGGCTGGAACTGTGACTCCTAATGTGGTTGTGGCAGCTGATGGGAGTGGAGACTTCAGGTCAGTGAATGCTGCAGTAGATGCTGCACCAGAAAATAGTATTACAAGGTACATTATAAGGATAAAAGGTGGGGTTTACAGAGAAAATGTGGATGTGCCAAAGAAGAAGATTAATATTATGTTTGTGGGAGATGGGAGGACCACCACCATCATCACTGGTAATAGGAATGTGGTTGATGGCAGCACCACATTCAATTCTGCAACTGTTGGTAAGTGTTTCCCCAATTCTTGACAGTCTTTACTCTAATGAAAATGCACATAGTTTAATGGCTAGAACAGCCTATTTTAATAGATTTTTCTAATTTAACAACAAATTAATATAATGTTTGGTCATACTACACATCAAGTCAGACAAATTAGTATTACAAGTTTCCCTAGCATTGATCTACCTTTTTCACTTTCAATTACATTAAAATAGTCTTAAATTATATTCGCTAATAACTCAGTGGTAAAATATATATCTCTAATTTAAATGTTCAGAATTTTAGAAAATGAGGTTATGTTCAGAATTTTAGAAAATGAGTTTATGTCATTCCAAAAATTAAAGTGCCAGTGATGGATCAACACTCTTGAAGTTTTTTTTTTCTTGGTGGCAAAAATTTTCTATCTCTAGACAAAGTATAAAAGATCTTTTGGTGAGATATGGTTAGTTGTGTTTTTGCAAAGAGCTGGTGTAGCTAGAAACATACATATCCTCAAAATAGTGACAGTTGCAAATAATTTTGAGTAGGTGTTGCCTCTTAATTTTGGGGACTGGTAATTGTAATTGTGCAGAGTCTAATGGCAATGTTGCATATCCATTAATCGATGCCAGCTACCTGAGAATATCAACTTGTTCACTGCTGTAATTGCACAACAAAAAATAATAATTCAATTTTATTTATGCAAGTTTCTAGATGAAGATAAGCCAGCTAGACATATAGCACATAGATAGTTATGTGACCTTATATCATTATTATTTGATGTATTTGGATGATTTAGTCACATGACATCTGACAAAAACTTGGTCTCTAGACAAAAGGAAGAGTAGTTGAAAAACTCTGTTTGGATCTATACCCAATAGTGATCTAAGCAACAAAAGCTTTCAATAGGGGGGATGCATTTGAATTATGAAATACAATATAGTTCACTAGCAATAATGCATATATCCCACTTTGTAGTTTGCAGTTCAGAAGGTCTTATGTAACAGGACACACTTTATTTACTTCATACTTGAGCATATATATTCACCAGAAAAGAAAAGCATTGAAAACTCTCTCTTTTTATCTTAATTTTTTTTTTAAATTTGACTTATATTGAAACTCGACATTAAATTCTTCTAATTTTGAGATATACATTAATAATTATCAAGGAGGGAGACAGCTATGAAGCATATACACTCTCTCCTAGTTGGAGAGTAAGTGTCGGACACCGACACACTCTGACACGCTTCTAACACGTGTTCGACACGCAGTCAATGATTTTCAACATTTTGACTGATTCAATACGCATATTTGACTGTGTCTGACATGGTCAAATGACAATATTCGTAAATAAAAATCTAATTTATCAATAATTAATCTACAGACAATAAAAAGATTGACTGAATTGTAATATGAAAAATGATAATATTTATTGATGGATATAGTTTGTTTTATTTATTTTTTTTGTTAAATTAATGAATATAAATTATATATATAATATATATATTAAAAATATTATTTAATATTTATATGTGTCCCATCGTTTTGAATATAAATTTTTATAGAATTAATGTGTCAAAATGTAGTCTCATATCATGTCGTATGTCACATATCAGTATTAGTATTTTATAGGGAGACAGTAAGTAGTAGTTAGCATGGTTCTCTTAGAGATCTTAGGGTACTCACCCGCAAAATTAAACTGTGATTATGAATCAAACTCTATTAAAAGTCTAATTTAAAAAAAAAAAAGAACCTTTACTCTTAAAACTTTACTTGCAAGTATTGTTTAATTGAAATGTTTACACATAAGGACTATTTTATTATCTACATCCATTGTAGCTGCTGTTGGGGACGGATTCCTGGCTAGGGATATAACCTTCCAAAATTCTGCTGGACCATCAAAGCACCAAGCTGTTGCAATTCGGGTTGGATCAGACCAATCAGCATTTTATCGTTGTAGCTTTATTGCTTTCCAGGACAACTCTATGTACATTCACTTCGTCAATTCTATGTCAGCTGCGTTGTAATCGGTTCTGTAGATTTCATATTCGGAAATGCAGCAGCTGTTTTCCAGAACAGTGACGTACATGCTCGTCGCCCCAATCCAGGCCAAAAGAATATGGTAACTGCACAAGGCCGAACAGATCCTAACCAAAACACAGGCATAGTAATTCAAAAATGTAGAATAGGTGCAACTCAGGATTTACAAGCTGCAATAAACAGTTTTCCTACTTACTTAGGCAGACCATGGAAACTATACTCAAGAACTGTCATAATGCAGACTGCTATAAGTGATATTATTCACCCGGCTGGGTGGTTTGAGTGGGATGGAGATTTTGCTCTTGCAACATTGACCTATAGAGAATATCAAAATACAGGACCAGGTTCTAACACTGCTAATAGGGTGAATTGGGCAGGTTTCAAGGTGATCACTAGTGCAAGTGAAGCACGACAGTATACTGCAGAAAATTTCATAGAAGGAAGTAGTTGGTTATCTTCTACTGGTTTCCCTTTCTCCCTTGGTCTTTAAATTCATAGCTGAATTATATGATTTGTTGCAAATCACTTGTATCCTGCGTATAATCTGTTATCTATCTTACCAAGTTAACTATATATGTGTTATGAATAAGAAATGACTGAAAGAATTTAATACTTAAAAACAGTATTGTTCCTATTGCTAAACTTAGAATTTGATGAAATTAAAAAAAAAAAAAAAAAAATTGTTTCTTGCTATTCGTATAATTTGATGAAATAGGACATCTAAAATAGACAAAAGATCATTATTTTCCTGTAAGATGAAGTTTTGGTAATCAAATGTGGTTCATCAAGTTTGAACGTTTGATTGTTAAGAACGTGAATATGATTGAAGAGTAATTATTGGGTGCAGTACTGGGCTGCACTCGCAAATATATGGAATTCACTAACTTATGGGAGGTGAGTTTTACATTATGTGAGTGAAGGTATATTATATCCAATGCATTCAATAAATTTCTGCGATTGAATTAGAGAATGGAGAAAATGGCTAATCACTTATGCACCATAAGAATCGGCAGAAACATAAGCAATGGGTATCAATGTTGATTAGATGCAGGGGGAAAAAATTAATTAATTAAAAACTCCTATAAGAATGCATTATTAAATTGTTTCTTCGTACCAACTAGAAAAAAAAAATTCATTATACCAAAACTAAATTGATCGAAAAGAAAAAATCTTTCATTGTTAGATAGTGTTCAAATAAAAATTCTTTCCTGGCCTAGAAGTGAAGTTTAAGCGGGGCTGAAATCGAGAGTTGAACAAAGAAAATATCAGTTGTGTATATATGTTATAAATTCAATCAGAGAAAACGCCCGTCCTTAGTAGGAATGGCAATTTAGTCTTACCCAATAAATACACGGTGTAATTTAATTCCTTCGGATCGGATTTTATCCTACCCTTTAATGGTGGGATATACATGAATTTTGAAAATCTATCCTGTCACTAGTTCAGGTTAGATTCGAATTTATCATAAATCCGATCTGTATAACTATTATTATTATTATTATTATTATTATTATTATTATTATTATAAACATAGAAGTCTTTATGAATGGTATATGTTGAAATATATGTAATATTGCATAAAAAATATTAAAAATAAAAAAAAGTAAAATTAAAAATAAGTTAATTGGATAAACAGATATATCCGTTTACTCGTCTCGCCCTGTGATCAGTCTCAAGACAGATGACGAGATGAATAATAAATTTAATTAGCGAGTCAGATTCGAATATGATAATATATGTCCCATACTTAACCCGCTGTCATTCCTAATCCTGAGATTGACCCAACTATCTATTTTTCATTACTTTTTTTTTTTTTTTTCTTTTAGTGCAAGCTCAACCTTCTTTCACTCATTATAAATAATAAGACGTGAGCATTCGATTTGTTTGACTAAAATTAAATTAAATTATAAAAGCTTCAAATAAATTAAATTTAAATTTTAAAAATTGATGCAAATTGATTTATAAACTCATTGAATCAAATTAAATATATATTTTTATCATGTTAATTGAAATTGAATCGAACTGACATATATATATTTCTTTTGGTTTAATTATTTTAAGTTTTTTTTAATATAAATCGAATCAAAATGAATAAATAAAATTATATTAAAATTAAAATTAATTCGAAATAAATTAAAAAATAATCGAATCTAATAGCTGAATTGAATTGAATTTTTTATTTTTTGTTTTTTTCTCACTCTTATAAGTAACCATACCTTTAACCTATAAACCAATATAATAATAATAATAATAAGCCACTTAACTAATATGGGATATGTGATTTAGCTATCGATAAAATATAACCTCTTACTCTAGATGTCGCCTCCATCCCTCTGTCTCTCTTCTCCTATTTTTTCTACCACCTCTTATTCCCTTTTTTCTTCATTATCATTTTTGTTTTTATTAAGTCCGTCATTCTTTCCCTAACTTGTCATCTCTCTTTTCTTGTTTAGTGTCGATTATCTGAAAATAATATAATATATATTTTATTTTAAATTGTTCGTTATTATTTAAATAAGATTTGATATTAAATCTAGATTTATTTATTTTATTTATGCATTTTTCATTTATAAAAGTTAGATTATTTTTTTTATGGAGATTAATTTGTATTTTTTATATGGAGATGAGTTTTTATCTAATTTTTAACAAATCGAATTTATCAAACGATTTGATATCAATTTTGAGAGGAACGTGTTTTCTGCTAATATGTTAATTACAGTTATTGCGTTTAATATTATTAATCTGGTAACTTGGTCAATAAAATTTAAAATAAAACTTATTTTATATTTATTTTTATTGTAATTTTTCAATTACTTTTTCCTCGATGTATTTATTTTATTAATAAATGAAAAACTCCCATTTTATAAAAAAATAATAATTCATATATTAATTTTTTATCATTAATTTTTATATATATTAATGAATACTTTAATAGACTTATGATAACATTAATAAATAAAAATAAAGATGCCTTTGTATGAAAAATTCTTAAATTTTGAAGTTTTTTACTATCAATTGTCAATTCTTAATTTCCTTGTTTATTTTATTTATTTTTATTTTTTGTGGTGAAGTTTTGCTTCTTCGCCTGTCTTAAACATGTTAAAATGTAATCACGTGCCCAATCCAATTTCAAATAGGATAATCATCTAGTCCTATTATTGTTTACTAAGTGTCAAAAGTGTTGTTGTCTCTATAGTCCCCACCCAATGCCTTGAAAGGCATAGATCCTGTCGGTGCAGATCTATTGTAAATTGTAATTAACACATAAGTACACTATAACAAATTTTTTTAGTTTATAATATGATATGTTGGGCTAAATTTAATAAAAATTTCTAATACTTAATATTTGAAAGCCAAAAAAAACCCTTATTTCTATTTTTTTTTTCTTCTAGAGATATCGTCAGCATCACATTCATAGTATTTATTTGATATAAAATTAACTATCATACCATAATTGAATATTTTTAAAGTAATAATTATAATAAATAGGAAAAAAAAATTCAGAATTTTGATTTGATTTTACTGCTAAATCAAAATCCAGAAGAATATGCTCACTGCACAAGGCCAAACAGAAGCTAATTAGAACGCAGGCAATCTGAAAATGCAGGATAGATGCAACTCAGGATTTACAGGCATCGAAAGACACTGTTTCTACTAATCTAGGCAGACCGTGGAAGCTATACTCAAGGACCGTCATAATGCAGACTGATATAAGTAAGAGTGGGATGGAGATTTTGCCTTTTGACACATTGACCTTCGGTAAGTATCAGAATACTGGAACCGATGCTAACACTGCAAATAGGGTGAAGTGGAAGGGGTTCAAGGTGATGACTAGTGCAAGTGAGGCAGAGCCATATACTGCAGAAAATTTCATTGCAGGAAGTAGTTGGCTACCTTCTACTGGTTTCCCTTACTCCCTTGGTCTATAGATTAGTAGCTGAAATACATGCTTATTATTAGGTAATTTTGTTGCAGACACTTCTGTCCTGTTCTGTAATCTATTCTGTCTTGTGAAGTTATATGTGTTTTAATGAATAAGAATTGACTGTGAAGAAAATATTTAATATTATCCCTTGCTCTTCCCTGGAATTTGATGAAATTACCATGGAATAACAATGTGGTATTGGAATCAACTAAGAAACAAAACCAGAGAATGACACAAATATAATAAGCAAAGGAAATAAAAAAAGTAATTATAATATATTTCTAAACCCATCTTCTCATTAATATTTTTAATTTTTAATTTTATATAATATAAAAATTCAGATTATTAATTATAAGAAAATTAGAGGAGAATATAATTAAAATGTATTAAAGTATTATTTTATTCTACTTATTTATTTATTGTTATAGTGTTATTTTCTATTTATTTTTTATTTAATTTATTCACATAAATTTTGTTATATAAAAATAAATATTTTAAAAAACTCTTAAAATTTTATATTTAATATCCTATTAGTTAGTTTATATTTATTTTAATTATTTTATTAAATATTTAAGAAATAGAAATTTTAAAAATTTATAAAAAAAGTAAATAGTGAGTATAAAAAAAAATCATATTTCAACTTTAATAGATATATAATATAATAGATTTTAAATACATTTTTTTAAAAATGACATTATATATATATATAATTTTCAAGTCTTGATCAAAATTTAAAATATTTAAGGGTGTCCTTGTCTTGTGTAGTTGGGCCTTAACTCAGCCCATATAAAGCAAAACACTTGACTTGGGAAAGAGAAATGAGGATATCAAAGTACCATTATTAGAGCCAACACCTTAGCCCAGCAGCACACCCATTGATTAAAAGATAACAATCATCAAGAGTTGATTCTCTTATGGCTACAAAACCTATTATTACATATCTCTCAACACAGTACACACTCTTCTTAGCTACAATTTTTAATTTTTTATGGTCCCCCAAATTCTTAATATAGAAAGGTACTCTTACTGCCATTAACAGCATCTCCCCTACTTGACTTATTTTTATTAATTTTCATTTATTATATAAAATTAATTCCTTTAATTTAACTAAGATAAAATTGTTTATGTTAAAATTAAAATATTTATTTTATATAATCTATTTGGAGTGTATTTTTAAGTCAATTTATGCGTTAATTAATAATATATCTTTATTAAATTTGAATATCATTAATTAACAAAATAAAAATAAATTCATTTATATAATGAAGGGGATAATTTAATTTGTTTCCATTGTTAATCACCTTAACTAATGGGCCCAAATATCTAATTTAAAAATAAGATATCTGTTTGATTGTCTTAATTTTATTTGGACAGATCAAAGGTGCCTCTTATTGGTTTCATATGTCCTATTAATTGCATGGGTCAGGGTCAACAATCATGAATAGGACTCATAGGTAAAAACTAATTTATAATAGTTAAAAAAAAATTATTATTATTATTTATATTATAATATGATTATATAATTTTTTTTTTATGATAATTAATATTTAAATTTATTAAATCTAACTAATTTAAATTTAAATTAAAAAAAATCACAAAATTTATAAGATTTAAGTTCGAAATTTTATTTAAAAAGAATAAATTCGTTATCACTCGATAATTAATATATATTAATATTTATATATATAACAATTTGTTTAAAAATTTATGAAAAAATGATTAGATTAATCTATTGGTTAGGAAATTTTCATCTTCTTATTAATATGATTCAATTCTTCGTATATAAATTTCTTAATTTTAGAATAAATAGTTTATTATAAATTATAATATATAAAAATTAGTCTATAATATCACTTACTGCTAAGTAAGTAAAAAAAAATTAATAATAATCAAATTTTCACACTAAAGAAAAAGCAAAGATTTGACTCAAACCAAATTTGAAAGACAAGATTTGATCCAAACCAAATTTGAAAGAGAAAAGGCAGGGCAGATAATTAAAGTCGGTTGCCGGCAAGTCCCACCATTGCTGTGTTTCTTGAAATAAAAAGATTATATGAATTGGAAGTGTGTATTAAAGCACATCTAATAATAACAAGTCCTTAATTTAACAACTAGTTATAGTTCTGCAAATCAAGACATGGAAGATGCATGCAAACAATTTTGGATTATTTCAATTAATTGATATAACAATGCTTTTCAATGAAACATTTTCTTACCACATTAAAGTTTATAGCCATCTAATAGTAAGTAAAAGTTTACTGAGTTTTAGTTAAATAAAAAAATTATGATTTATCTAAGTATAAATAATCCAATGCCATAAATATTTAGAAATCTAATCTCAAATAATAAATATTGAAGAATTAAAAAATGAAAAAGTTTAATATTAAAAAAATATAATATCAAATTAAATAATTTACTTTCCAAAAAAAATTAAATAGTTTAGACTTTATAATTAAATATAATAAAATATTTATAAATTGATATTCGATAAATTAATAATTTTTATTATATAATAATTTTTTATAATTTTAATTTGAATTAATAGATTAAATTAATACTCGATTAATTAATAAAATTTATGAATTTTAATAATATTAATTTATAAAGATTTTACTATAAATTGAACACACTTTGGAGGGGTGAATAAAAAAAAAAAGTTGAGGATTTTTTTAATGGAATTTGCTTTATATTTGATTTTTTTCTTGGTAATTGCTTATTCATAAGATCACAGTAGTGACGGTGTTGTGTAATATGCTGAAAGCTAGAAAAGGTCTTGAATCTTGATTGCAATTTTCTACACTTCTACCATGTGATTGCCATTTGCAACAGTAAGTCTAAAAACTGTGGCAAATTGGCAATAGGACATTACATGCATGGCCTCTTAAAAACTGTGGCAAAGTCTAAGAACCCTTTTTTGGCATAATTATTACACAATAACATGGCATATGGGTCCCAACCCACCACTAGAAAAAAGCAAGAGAATCCTTTTGGACTTCAGAAAATCCCCATGTCACCAATTTGAAGGTTTTTCACTAAATCAGTGGTAAATCCACTCAAGTAAATAAAAAAAAAAAATGTTTTTTGATATATATCTATTTTAAGCAATGGTATAATATTTTGGTTTTTATCCCTTGGCATTATAATTAACCTAATCATCTTCAATTTCTTTTTTTTTTTTTTTCGTCGGTGATTCTTTTATTTTTTTATAAATATTTTATTCAATAAATATAAATTTTTAAAAATTTTTAATATGCCTCTTTTTTTAATGAATTTATTATTATTTATTTTATTTTAATTTTTTAAAGATTTTTATTCATTAATGTGATTTACTAATTTTTTCTTTCATAAATTTTTTTTCTTTTATAAAATATATTATTTTCTTAAACTATTTATAATTTATAATTTTATTTTTTTAATTTTAAAGTTATTATTAATATTCAAATAATCGGATTTATTTAAAATTTTGAAAGCCAATTTATAGTTTAATCACTATTAAATAATGCATTTTATGTCGATTTATCAGTTCAAAATTTCAAATGTTTTATCAATATAATTAAATAATATTAAAAGAATTAAGTAATTTTATTTTTAAATTAAAATATTTTATTTTTAACATTCCAATCAAGATGGATAGTATTCCAAAAAAAAAAAAAAATTCCTCGGCAAGGTTTTGATATTTTGAAAGAGTGGTAAAAAGCAATGGGTCAGCTAGCACACAAGGCCACAATGCCCCCCACCTCATCGGCTGCATGGGCAAACAGAACCAATCTAAACTATGGTTACTGCCGACACAAAGATAAAAAACAGGGAAAAAGAAAAGAAAAGAAAAGAAAACAGAGCTCACCAAAGCCCATTTGACACAATATTTGACCCATAAGTCCATAACATCATTTCCCTCCCTCCCTATTAAATACCCCCTCACCTGCCCATCTAACATCTGCCTCTTTTCTTTGCCTTAAGTACTTGCATGCACCTCTCTTTTTCATTACAATACAACCCTTCACTCATTGCATTGCATTGCATTACATTACGTTTGCGTTTCTTTATTTCTTTCCGCACAGTTAATATGTTAAGTTTCTCTATTCATTCACTTTTGATTTTCTTGTTTTTAATCTTGATTTCTGCTTCAAACCCATGTTCTGGTTCATCTTCTTGGACTGAAACTGATTATTTGCAAAATGAGTGCTTAAAAGTACCCATGTCTGAATTTATTGGTACTTTGAAGAGTACTATTGATATTATAAGAGATGTCAGCTCTACTATCTCAAATTTTGGTAATTTCTTTGGTGAGTTTCGTCTTGGTAATGCTGTCACTGATTGTCTTGACTTGCTCGATTACTCTGCTGATGAGTTGAGTTGGACCATGTCAGCTTCACAGAATCCGAAGGGTAAATTACCAAACAAACTTCTTTTATTTTCTTCTTCTTCTTCTTCAATTTGTTTGTTTTTGTTTATTCATAATTTTTAAGAGAGAGAGTGATGTGGGTTTGCAATTTTACTTTGAACATGTGGGATAAAGATTCATGACTAGGTTGTGTAATTAGTATTGTACTTTAAATTTGAAAAAAATATGCATTTTCTCATTAAATTTTGATAAATTATTTGCATATTGGTACTTGCTCCATTAAAATACAGGTGCCCGCCGCTTTAGTTGACCCACAACTTTGGTCTGCACATGTCCTGTTTGTTAAAAGATCATAGATCCTATTTTCTCTTATTTAATTTGTCCCATACAATACTAGGCAATCACCTACTAATTCTGCTTTTATTTAATTTAACAATTCTATCAGATAACAAATGTATTACTGAGACAGAGATCTTTTCTTTTTCTTTTTCATTAATTTGCAGGTAAAAATAATAGTACTGGTAATTTGAGTTCTGATTTAAGGACATGGTTAAGTGCTGCACTTGTTAATCAAGACACATGCATTGATGGATTTGAGGGCACTAGTAGCATTCTCAAAAACTTAGTAGCAGGTGGTCTTAACCAGATCACTTCATTAGTTCAACAACTTCTCACTAAGGTGGATTCAAGACCTAATGAATTTACCTTCACTGAGACTAAAAATGGCAAAAATGACAAATTCCCTTCATGGGTTAAGCATGAAGACCGTAAATTATTAGTACTAAATGGGGTGAGTCCTGATGCTATTGTAGCAGCAGATGGAACTGGAAATTTCACTACTATAATGGATGCTGTAAAAGCAGCACCTGATTATAGCATGCGCCGCTACGTTATATATATGAAGAAGGGTTTGTATAATGAATATGTTGAGATCAAGAAGAAGAAATGGAATATAATGATGGTCGGTGATGGCATGGGAGTTACAGTAATTTCTGGCAACCGGAATTTCATTGATGGTTGGACCACTTTTCGCACTGCAACCTTTGGTAAGTAATGCATAAAGTTAACTTTGTTGTTCGTTTGCTTTAGCCCGTGATCACAATAGTATTTGGATTTTATTGGCATTTGATGATAGTTTTGATTAAATTCTGAAATATACTTCATGAATATAAAGATTTTTCAATAATTCCTTTTGGTTTGTTCTTAGTTGATTAGATAAATTAGATTGCTAACTTTAGCCATACATTACCGTACCTGTGTTTGTACTACCATGCATTAACTATGAACATTTTGCATTAAATTTTCCTGTTTGCGTCTGATGGAAACCTGGCCATATTTATAGAAGGATTGAGATAATATTTAATTGTGCATTGGGTTGTGTTGAATTTTTAAGGCCCTTTACTCTTCTTAATGATCTTGAAGAAAATATTATGTATATCATATTGTAGACATCTCATTATTGATTCTGGTTCTATGTTATGGCCTTGGGTTTCATTGATCAGTATCATTGGAAGATTGCACGTGTGCACCATGCCGAATCTTTATTTCATATTTATGAATCTGAGGATTTTGCGTTTCTTAGTCTTTACAAGTTAGATTATGAAATTGCCTAAATGCAGTAAGTTGAGTTTTTGATTAACTTAGCTCAAGATTGTCAGGTTAATTCTATTACAACTTCGTTGACTTATTTTTTTTTTTGCCTAATGATATCTACAGCTGTTAGTGGGAGAGGATTCATAGCTCGAGACATAACTATTGAGAACACCGCAGGGCCTGAAAAGCACCAAGCAGTTGCTTTCCGATGCGATTCTGATTTATCAGTCTTTTTCCGATGTGAATTTAGGGGTTACCAAGATACACTTTATACTCATACAATGCGCCAATTCTACCGTGAATGCCGAATTAGTGGGACAGTAGACTTCATATTTGGTGATGCAACAGCTGTTTTCCAAAACTGCCAAATTCTAGCAAAGAGAGGGTTACCGAATCAAAGGAACACAATAACTGCTCATGGCCGCAAGGACCCGAATCAACCAACTGGATACTCTATCCAGTTTTGCAATATCACAGCAGATATGGATCTCTTGCCCTATATCAACTCCTCATATACGTATCTTGGTAGACCCTGGAAAATTTTTTCAAGAACTGTTGTTATGCAATCTTATATGAGTAATGCTATAAGGCCAGAGGGATGGCTTGAGTGGAATGGTAATATGTATTTAGATTCTTTGTATTATGGTGAGTACTTGAATTATGGACCCGGAGCAGGGTTAGCTAAGAGAGTGAAGTGGCCTGGATATCATATTTTTAATGCTTCTTATGAGGCCAGTAATTTCACAGTGGCCCAGTTCATTGAAGGAAAGTTGTGGTTACCAGAAACAGGAGTGAGATTCACTGCTGGATTAGAGGTTTAAACTAAACAATAGTGTTATCCGTGGTATACTTGTTCAGTTTTTTTTTTTTTTTTTCGAAATTTCTATATTATTTTTTTCTTATTTTTTTTACCTGTTCTTTTCTTAATGGACAAAGAAGTTGTGTCAGAGGGATTTAATGTATTAACCACTAGCTACGCATTGTAATACTTATTTGGGCTTTTTGTTGGCCATAGTATAAAGATCATATTCATAAGTATCTCTGTATGTACTTTTCTGCTGTCTTTGGTAAGTTCTAGACAGCTGTTTTCTCTTTTCTCAATTCTCCAACACCACCATGGCTGTGGCACGGTAATGTTAAGTGCGCCTTTCAGCATTCTTTTTCAAAATGTAGATGCAATATTCTTAAGCTAGACCATGTATATAAAATTCTGCTAAAGAATCTGTCACAGTCCTGTAGAATTGGATAGATAAACAAAACAAAAAACTAAACTTTCTAATCCAAAAACCAATCGAGCAAGAAATTAACAAGAAAAAAAAAATTATAGTTATAGCCTATATGACATCCTAAAAGACCATTGTTCTTCAAAATACTAAGAATCTTCACTTGAACCAACCTCATGCTTCCTCAACTATACTCAACAGCTAGGGGAACCGATGCATCCTGAAAGATTGCACATCAAAATTCTTTTAGATTTAACATCGGATTTTATGTATCAGACAATAAAAATTGAATAATTGTTTCTATCTCTTAACCAAATAATAAATTGAAAGATTACTTGGAAACTCGCAACTTGCGGTAACCAAGGGCATAAAACATTTCAAGGTAGCGTTGGTTCTCAAGACTTTCAGTCTTAGAAATTTGCTTCCAGAAGCCATAGACTTCAGCCAGGTTCAATAGCCTCTTGGAATAAATCCAAGTATACCTATAAAACATTAATTTAGAATTCAATGAGTACATTGAAATAATGAATTATTCAATATATTCAGCCTAATGCACCTTCCTTTCACATTATTCGGAATCTGCATAAGAATTATACTAATGGTGTACTACATAAAAATTTCATCTATTTAAAGATGCAAGGCTCTGTACTTCCTTTTCTTGTGTTTGCTTCAGGCCTCTAAGAGACATCATCGTCCCAGTGAGTAGGGTCTGCCTTACATTTCTTGAAGAGGTCCACGAGGCTTTCAGCAGCCTCATCACCATTATAAGAATCAATGTGAAATCCAGATTTTCCATTGACAATAATCTCAGCTGAGCCACCATTACAAGTAGCAAATGTTGGAAATCCACAAGTCATGGCCTCAACAAAGTCAATCCAAAAGCCTTGTACAGCGCAGGCTGCACAAAATCAACCTTTGTGTCACAAATGCAAAGGTAGAGTTCACCATTCCTATCGCAGTTCATCTAAGAAGACATCCATCTGAATTGTCCATTCAATTTATAGGTCTCTATTAGACCATACATTTTATTCATCTCAGCTTGCTCTTCAAGATCTTTAGACTCTTTCCTTCTATCCCCACCTACTACAACAAGGTTTAAAAGGTCTCGCAGCCGAGTATTCTTGCTATACCATTCGACAAGTCCAGTTAAATTCTTGACTCTATCAAGCCTATCCATTGTGAAAAGAATTGGCTTGCTACGATCTCCTAGTACACATCTGATTTATGAAAATTTCAAGAAAATGATAAATATGGAATTTGTTTTTATCTGAAAACTATGCATGGTTTCCAGGGTAAACAACTCACACGTGTTCTTCATTCTCAATGGCTGTAAAGAAGTTCCTCGATTTCAGGATGAAATTCATTCAACCTTCATTTTGCTTCTGCATAAGGGAAGTATAATATGCTCATGTCAGCGCCAGGGGAGACAATGTTGAATTTGGGACTAAAGGCATCAATTCCATGAACGACTTTGTGGAAACCCGAAGAGTGAAGGCAGTGTGACTCTCATATTGACCAACTGTGTCATTGCTGAGATCAAGAAGGGTGATGGTATTTGTCTTAAAACAGAAGATCTTGCAGGGAGAGAAGTCGTAAATTTTGAAGAAAGAGATACAATACCTTCCAGCAATCTCTTGGAATGTACTGGTTATAATGAAATCTGTCTGGTTCATGGTGATCAGATCAGCAGTGGTACTTGTCCTCAAAAGTTCTTCCAATTGATATCTGAATCTGGATATTTTGTTTTCTCAAGAGCACGAGCAATGGTACACTGTGAGAAGTAACAAAAACAAGAAAGTTCTTTAACGCTGAAAAACCAAGGAACAACTATGACAATAATGTTTACAATCTCACAAGGGCAATCCTGCGTGATCCCAAGTATGTGCTAACAAAGAGGCAACAATTTTTCCATCTCTGTAATTCCCAATAATAAGGTCAGGCTTGCCTTGAAACTCCTTACCTCCTTTGCGACATCCTAAATAACAAAGAACTTTATGTTGTCAAAAGAAAAACGGAACCTGGAAAAGAATTTAGTGTAGCAGTCGAGAGTCAAAATAACATTGCTGATACACAGAAGATGCATTTGTCGGTCATAAGTTTTAACCTCAGTGAAAGTCTCCAAGTAAGGCCACAGTTCAAATCTTGAGATCAATTTTTGGACAATTCCCTTCTCAGTTCTAAAAGGAACTCGAAGTATATCCGCATGTATCTGTTCCAAATACTCTCTCAAGACACTGACCACAAGTAGGTCCAACAGCATCCGCAGGAGTCGAGTACTGCAAAAATGACACAAGGATTAAGTGCCTAATGGTTAGTTTGCATCATACAGACTTAAAAACTTGCAATGAGGACCCGAGGGGAGATATCAAGTTCTTGCTGTCTTATATGATGGAGCATCTCAACCTCCAGGGCCCAAACTTGGTCCAAAATATAAACAACCTGAAAGAAGAATCCAATTGAAATTAGCAAGCTGTCATTATATTCTACCAGTCAATAGTGTTAGGATTGTGAACCTCTACCTATCCTCCAAAACATTATATTGAGCAAAGTATCAGGACACATAATCACAACATTGAAGACCATAGGAATTTTCCCAAGAAATTTCTCAAGAGTGGAAGGGTCAGGTGCCTGAAGAAGGTCCAGAAGATGTTGAACCATCTCAAGCAAAAGCTCAGCAGTATCTCCCCATCCCCCATCAAAACCAATCTTCTGGAACTTGTGGTGGAATATTTTCTAGCCAATTCACAAGTGATGCTCAGAGAAGTAAATTTTTTGAAATAGTAAAATGGGCTCTAGATGGAGCAGGCCTGGAGGAATTGAAGCAGTTGGAGCCTACTGTCCTTGTCACGGTACAGTTTTGCTGAAATGTATTAAGGAATCCATACCATTCCCAATAGACTTATTAAGAGTAGGTCTAGGCAAAGAAGCAGAGAGTGGCTCAAAGTCCAACGCGAGCACAAAGTTATTGCTGCTGTTGCTGCCACATTAAAGAAATCAACATTAAAGCCTACTGAGTAAACAATGAAGAAAAGAGAAAATATAGATATCAATAATATAATCAAGATGAAACCAAACATTTACTCTCAAAAAAAAAAAAGAAAAACAAAAAGAAAAGAAAAGATGAACCTACCATTAATTGCAGATACTTGGAGACAGGCAGCTCCACAACGATGGGTGCTTGGACATTCACTTGCAGATATTCCCAAACACCAGGCCTCAGGCGAACCGCAAAAGCAATCCAAGGGGATAACACTATTACTTCCTGTATTAAAATAAATAGAAGAATAAATTCGCATCCTGTGATTTAAAATCCTAAAACTGAAGAATCTATGAATTTTATTTGTATGGCTACTATAATATCTCCTAGAGTCCAGTTGGTTGCTTGTTGTCCAGCCTCCTTGGATAATGCTTCAAGAACAGGTAGAAGCTGATTGGATTTATAAATCCCTCTCCCCAAGCTTTCAATCCTATATTGAGGATTTATAGGAATTTAAGGGATTAAAGTGTTAAAATTTAACAATTTAGCCATTTGAGGAATTAAAGTGTAATCTAATTTAAAAAATTAGAGGTTAAAGTGATGAAAATTCTCTCTTGCTTTCAATTTGGTGAATGTGAAACAGAAAAATCTGGAGGATAGCATTCATGTTATATGTACCTTGACATTAGCATCAGTGTTTCTGTTGGGTGAGCAGCAAAAGGTTCATTCAAAAGTTCCTCAACACTTTGTCCAGCCATAGCTTTCTCTCTAAATTGACAGGATTAAATTAAAATAGATAATTAAAAAGGAAAAATAAACAAGACATGAACCTATTATTTATAAGATGTGATCTGAAAATGGAAATTAACCCTAAATTACATTGATAAGAGAGAAAATCTAACCTTGATGAGAGTATCTCGGACTTACAATTACAATTCAGTTTGAGAAACGAAAGTTTTTGACTTTTGCCCTCGCTGGATTGAAAAATGGAAATGAAATTCTGTAATTCGAAACTTTTCGCCCATGGAAAATCTGTTCAGGATCAGATTACTTACTAACTTTATAGATTTTTGACGGATTGAAGAGAGAAATTTATTAGGTTATTTATTTTTTCTCTAGTCCCCAACCCTAATAATTTCAATGGAAATATCCAATTTCTCCAGTGCAATGCAATTCTGAAATCAAGCTTCTTTGAATAATTGGAAGTGAAATTTAGCAACCAATAATGCAATTAACCCTTTGGACTTAAGCTGCAGGATTTTGAATTTTAGGGTTTCTCAAGTGGTGAGCTGGGGATTGGAAGGGCTGGTGAATAACTTTGGAATAATTTTGCATTAAACGACAGGTCGTATGATAAGTTTGTTTAATAACGAGTCATTTGATTGCTTTCGATCTTTTGTCGTTGTTTACATTCACTAAATGCCTAATGGCAAACGAAATGTCGTAAGATAATTTTGTTTGTTTGAGTGATATGTCGTCCGTTGGATAATGAATGACTTTGTTCGAGTGATATATCTTACAATGGAGGATTCTTTTATTTTTATTGGTTAAAATTTGATTAAAATTATTATTCATAATCTCAACTACTGTTTTAGATTTTCAATCTAATAAATCAAAACTCATTAGTGACAACTCTTTTCAGTTTAACAATAACTCATTAATAGTAATTAATTATCTCTTTTCCTTTTAATTATAATATTTAATAAAAAATACGCCGTATATTAAACATATAATAAATATATATTAAAAATAATATTTTTAAAATAGAAAAAAAAGAAACAGTTAATATATGCATAATGTAATATTCTAAAAAAATAAAGTAGAACAAAAGCTACCCATTATTTCAAAGCTTAAGTAGTTTGGATAAATCATTTCTTATATATTAAATTTATAAATAAAAAATATTTATTAATAATTTTTTTAATTTTCTCAATAAAAAATTCACAAAACAAAAAGCAATTTATATATTAAAAAAAAAGGTTAGTTATTATTAACAGTCTTTCACTGCCTCCCTTCCCCATCATTCTCTTTCCCTCTTAAAATAGTAGAAAAGATATATGAATTTATTTTTACATGTTTATACATGAAAGTATGAAGTTTTTTTATTAATGTGAAGTAGGATTTCAATTTATAATTTCTTAATTCTGAAAATAATTTTAATATCATTTATCAAAACTCATTGGTTATATATGTTGTTATTACTATTATTATATATTAGTTGTTTTTGTCATTTGATAGTATATTTTTGTATATATACTTAGTAATCGACTGTGGACAACGTTCAAAAATATTTATTATGCAGAGTTAAAGTTTTACAATATACTCATAATTTATCAATATTTCAACTCAATAAAAAAAAAATTGAATCAGAACTAAAAATCAAACTAAAAAATTAATTTTAAATGAATTAAATTTGATTTGAGTGGACTTATAAAATTTTATTATGTAAAAAACTAAATTTAAATAAATTAAATAAAAAAATTTCATTAAATTAATAAGATATTTTTTAACCAGGACCATAAATATTTGATCCCAGGCAATATTTTCATAATCAGATCGGTTAAATAACTGGTGAAGACAAAGAGTTAGAGGTTTAACCGAAATCAAATCGATTAAACAGAAAAAATCGGTATACATAAAAAGTGGCTATTGGCTAGGTTTTAGTTAGCTTTTAAATCAAAACGGCGTAATTTTTGTTTGATAAAATGATGTCGTTTTGATTAAAAATTAAAAAAAAAAAAATTGACCCTTTCGAACAAAAAAAAAACAGTCTGATTCGATCGATAAACCTGTTAATTGGCCGATTCATCAATTTTTAATCCGATTATTTAAAAACGACTACAAGGTTTAACTGGCTTAATTCTTGATTTAATTTTTAATTTTTTAATTTAATCGATTAATTTGATCTAATTTTAATAACCATGATTCTAATCAGAGTGTCATATATATATATATATATATATATATATATATATATATATACTAGTTCAAATACACCTGCCACTAAATTCCATGTAGGTTCACTACATTAATTCATGCAACTTATATTATATTCCCTTGCTTTTTTTCTTTCACAAAAAAAATATTTTCTTCCCATTTTTCATTTCCTTCCCATGAATATTCATATGATCCAAAGAAGTAAATTTATGATAAAAAAAGTCAGTTGGATACAGCAGGCCACTTAAACAGATAAATAACCATGAAAAATATATGTATATATATATAACATAATAATTAAAGAATCTCATCATGTGAACATTTGGCAGATATAAGGACAAGAAATTAATCACAATTCGACTTTATCTCGTGAATTTTTATCACAAGACAAACCTCAAGTTGCATAAATATGTGCATGCAAGGAGGTGATTGCCATCCAAAAAAAGCTGAGCACTGATAATAAGATTTCATATTTGATTTCTGTTTATATAAATATATTTTATAGTTGAAAATTATTTTTTAAAAATTATTATATATAATAGAAACATTAATTATAAGTGTGTTGAAAATCAAACTGATAATTATATATATTAAATATTACAATTTAATATGAGCAAGAGAGAAATTTAAGATTAAAAAAAAAATTAATCTATTTTAATATTATATTCAACTTTATATTTTATACATAATGCTTATGAAAATTATAATTTATATTAGTTGTAAAAATTTATCTCATACATATAATTAATAGATGATTAAATATTTTAATTAATATAATTTTTTTATTTTTTTATTTTATATATTTTTATTTTATTAAATAAACGTATATATTTAATATAAGAAATTTTTTTTCTTACGTTTATATATACATCAGCTCAAAAATAAAATTGTATCAATTTGATTGATTTGATACTTAAGAGAAAAATAGGAGAGATGTGAAAAGAATTGGGTATATCGTATATGTAATATGGGACAAAATACTTTACAATAGGATCTATGGGGTATAGCCTAATTAAGCAGATGCAACCAATAATTTCCTGCTACACTTCTGGTTTGGAGCCAACAATCAACTAATTCATGGTTCCAATTATCATTACTTGAATTTCATTGCTTTACAATTGAATTAATTTCCTTACCAAACTCAGGGTTTGTTACTATAGTTAACCATTATTACTATATAATTATATGCTTTATTATAAGGTTAATAATCGAATTATTTGTTTTGTAAAATAGAAAATTATGAATCAAAATATGCAACTTCTCAATATTTTAAATAATTTTTAATTATATAAAAGTAATTGTGATTAATAATTTGATTATATCAATTAACTCTTTTATCATTGTGAATTTTTTAAGCAAAAAAATAAATATTGAAAAAATTTTAAATATATAAAATTAATTTTTTTTTCAATGAATTTAAATTAATGGAAGTTGGTGTGATTATCGAATATATTTCTAGTACCATGTAGCCTATCTGCTTCTGTGTTCTCTCTTGCATGCTTGAAAAATATCCTTAGCATTACTTTCATTTTATCCTATAGTTTTTTTTTTTAAACTCAAACGAGGAATAAAATGACAAAGATCAACACGTTGCGTCAAACGAAGTGGAGTTCAATGCAGAACCAAGTGAAATAGAAAGACCACACACACACACACACACACACACACACACACACATATATATATATATATTTGTGCACATGTTATTGTCATTACTATATTCAAATTCAAAGACCACTGTCACTAAATTCCATATAATTTCATTACACTAGTTGAAAAGAACAATAATATAAAAATAAAGATATATAAATATTATTTTAAGAAATAGATAAATACAAAATTATTATATATTTTGTATAATTATTATTATTGTTTTATTAAATTTTTAAATTGATTTTATCAATATTTTTAAAAATAATATAAAATTTTAAATTATTAATTATAAAATTTAAATTAAATACTATATTAATTATCTGATATTTATTTTTAATTTATGCTTCCTTAGACATTCATTAGCCTCTTGTCTCCAATTCTTTTATTTTTTCTAATTAATTAGATTCAGATGAAAGATTTTTTAATTAATTTAACTTTCCGTACTATACAATAAATATCATACAACATTAAACTACTTGATTTTTAAGTAAAAACTCAAAGATATGAATACCCATTGATAAAGATTATTTTTTTTAATTTTGACTTTATTTGATTAAAATTTAAACTCATGTTTACTCAATTTTAAAAATAATATTAAAATAATATTTTATTCTTAAATTATTATTTTTTAGATTCAATTTGATTTAATGAGCCAAATAATAAGTTTTTTGCAAAATTTTATTTTAAAAAATAAGTAATTATTGAGATTATTTAAATTTATTTAAAATATCACATTTTATTGTAGCGCATAATAATTATTACAATAAAATGTAATTTTAACTCACTTTAGTATTTAATTATTTAGTGATTATTATAATATCATTTTATTTTTAAAATATTCATATTTAATTTAAAATATCAAAACCACATTTTGATAAAATCCAATTATAACCCATTAAAATGTCAATTTTTCAATATAAAGCCGAACATTCACATTTTTCAGCTTATTAAAAAATTCAATTTAACTCTTTAAAATCCATTACTTAATAACAAGTTAAATATTAATTTTATTTAAAAATACGCTACATCACAATCCAAACACCCATCATAATCGTTTACTTTAGAAACGAAATAATACCAATAGATTTTCTTCGCTATCAAGACCCTTCTTTTAGGTCATTTTAACTTTGGTGATACTCGAAATCGAAACCTTAGTACCACTAAACTCGTTGGTACTCCTGAATACCTCAAATAGAGAGAACTCCCCTCCTTTTTGCATCAACTCTAATGGCTTTTTCCATTCTAAAGCTCATTCTCCTCTTCCTTTCTCCAATCTTGTTCACTTCCACATTGGCCCACAACACATCATCTGCAACTTCTCTAGACATCCATCTTTCTTCCTTAAGAAACTTCTGCAATAGCAGACCTTACCCTAATGCTTGTTTTGATTCTTTAAAACTCTCAATCTCCATAAACATAAATCCAAACATCCTCACCTATATTCTCCACTCACTCCAAATAGCAATTTCTGAAGCTGGAAGGCTAACCAATCTATTTTCAACAACCAGCAGATCAAATATCATAGAAAAACAGAGAGGGGCAATTCAAGATTGCAAAGAACTTCACCAAATCACAGTATCTTCTTTACAGAGATCAGTTTCAAGAATCAAAGAAAACGACTCTAAAAAATTAGCTGATGCAAAAACATATCTTAGTGCAGCACTCACAAACAAAAACACTTGCTTAGAAGGATTAGACTCTGCTTCTGGTCCATTAAAGCCTGTTTTAGTAAATTCTTTAATTAGTACTTATAAACATGTAAGTAACTCTCTTTCAATGCTTTCTGCTCCAAATCCTAACAAGGGTAACAAAAATCGCCGTCTTTTAGGATTTCCCATGTGGGTTTCAGAAAAAGATCGCCGGATTTTGCAGAGAAATGATAATGATGATGATGAATATGATCCTAGTGAAGTTCTTACAGTAGCTACAGATGGGAGTGGGAATTTTAGTACAATTACCGATGCTATAAATTTTGCCCCAAATAATAGTTTTGATAGAGTAATTATTTTTGTTAGAGAAGGAGTATATGAGGAGAATGTTGAAATTCCAAGTTTTAAGACTAATATTGTTTTAATTGGAGATGGAAGTGATGTTACATTCATTACTGGTAACAGAAGTGTTGATGATGGTTGGACCACTTTCAGATCTGCAACTCTTGGTAAGGTTTAAACATCTTTTTCCAAAAGAACTTATTTCTTAATCACCCTTTTAACCTTCTTAACTCTTTTCTTGGTGAAAAATAAATTTGCTTTGCCTTTCTTTTCTGTGCTTTTTTTTTTTGGGGGTGCCTAATGGGTATTACCTCCCACTTGGCCAGCACTGTTTCATTGAATCTACGACTCCCTAATCTTTGATTCTTTTTTATCTGTTTTCAGTAATGTCTATCAATAATGTAATGATTTTCTCTCTCCCTAAAATACAATGGGCAGGACGGGTTGGATATTGCGATTCCTGTAACAGTTATCCTCCTGGGAATGGGTTAGGGATTTGATAGGACAAAATACAAGGGGGTGGAATTGGGTTTGATGCAAGTATCCCATTTTATTTTTAATAATTTTATATTATTAAAAAACTTATTTTTTTATATGATATATTATATAGTATGGATATTTCAATGTTATATACTAATGAATATTTGATCTTTTGGTACTAGAGTAGCATCAAGTTAGAGTTTGGATTGCTGGACTTTTGATTTATTAAGATTAAAAGAGAGTCATTTTTCGAATATATATCCTTCTTTTAGAATTAATTTAAGCATCTACTTGTCTTACAATATTATGCTAATTGTATTTTTACTACCATACTTTTTGCAGCTGTATCGGGAGAAGGTTTCTTGGCAAGGGATATAACAATTGAAAACACAGCAGGACCAAAGAAACACCAAGCCGTTGCTCTTCGTATAAATGCAGACCTATCGGCAATGTATAGATGCATAATTAATGGGTATCAAGACACATTATATGTTCACTCTTTTCGACAATTTTATAGAGAATGTGACATTTATGGTACCATAGATTACATATTTGGTAATGCTGCAGTTGTCTTCCAAGCTTGCAACATTGTTTCTCGAATGCCATTGCCTGGTCAATTCACTGTAATTACTGCTCAATCTCGAGATATCCCCGAAGAGGATACTGGAATTTCGATACAGAATTGTTCGATTCTAGCTACCGATGAATTGTACTCGAATTCGACTAGGGTTAAAAGCTATCTTGGCAGGCCATGGAGAGTTTATTCAAGAACAGTAATTCTTGAATCTTACGTTGATGATTTTATTGATCCAACCGGGTGGAATAAGTGGTCTGATAATCAAGGCTTAGACACATTGTATTATGGAGAGTATAATAATTATGGGCCTGGTTCTACTACTGATAATAGAGTTAATTGGACTGGATTTCATTTAATGGATTATAATGATGCTTATAATTTTACTGTATCATATTTAATTACTGGTGACGAGTGGTTAGATTCCACTTCATTTCCTTATGATAATGGAATTTAATTAAAAGGTTGATTATGGGTCATTTTCTGTTCATATTTACATAATTAATGAAATTGTTTCTTTTTGTCAATTGGGCTGACTAAGCAACGTAATATTTCCAAATCTTATATTAATAAATATGCATTTGCTGCAATCGTTACTTTTAACAGCAAATACGTTAAATTAATGTTAAATCCAAGCTGTTAAGAACAGTATTTATTGTAGTGACACATATTTATACAAATAAATTATTAGTTAAGATGATTGCCTTTACTTTAATTATATATAAATTCACTTTTACGTGATTATGAAAAATATGCTCCCATTTTAGCTAATAATTTTTTACTCGTAGTGGCTTTAGGAAATAGATTTATGGCACAAGCAATGGGATTCAGAAACACTGTGGGACCAGAAAAGCATCAGGCAACTGCAAGAGTACCAGCAGATCATGCAATATTACTAAACTGCAGATTCGAGGGGGTATCAAGATACCATATATGCACAAACACACCGCCAATATTACAGAATTTCTGTGGTTATAGGGACGACTGATTTTATATTTGGTTATGCAGCTGCTATATTGCAAAATTGCCTGATATTAGTCAGGAAACCAATGGAAAACCAACAAAATATAGCAACAGCACAGGACAGAATTGACACCCTCGGAACGACAGGAATCAGAATTGTCCTATCGAAGCTTACAAGAAATTAGTTCTTGATAAGGCAAAATTAAAGAGTTACCTTGGAAGACCTTGGAAAGAATAATCAAGAACCATTATAATGGAATCGACAATTGATGATTTAATCCATCCTGAAGGATGATTAGCATGGGAAGGAGAAAAAGGACTAAAAGCTCTGCAATATACTGAGTTTAATAACAAGGGACCTGGTTCTGATACTAAAGCTGGAGTTAAATGGGCTGGTTATCATGTCATTAATGATAAAGAAGAGGCTAATAAATATACTATAGAGCCTTTTATTCAAGGAGATTGGATTACTGATATAGGGGGCTCCTGTTCACTTTGGTTTATATTAGCTAAAGATTTCCTTTTTTTATATATCTATTACTAGTACCACAATAAAAGTTCTAATTTTCCTTTTATATATCCAAATTTAATTATTTCATTTTCTAATCCAAATTATATTTTATCTTGATTTTATAATAATATTCTCATAGAAAAATATGTTAAAAATGTAAAAATTAATCAAAAAATAAAAAATATAAAAAAATAAAAAATAAATAAAGTGAGATTAAAGTAATAAATAAATTAAAACAATAAATGAATTAGAAAGTTAAAATAGATTAAAAAAATTATATTAAAATATTTATTATAGGATAAAGGGAATTTTTTTATTCATATATTTATTATGGGACGAATAATTTTTTTTTCTTTATTAGATTCATATTTTAATTCTTTATGTGTCATTTATAAGAAATATTGATTATAAAAATATTTTAAAATAATAAGTGATATATTATATAAAAAGATATGCAATAAAATATGAAATACACAAAAGAGATAAATGATCTGAATTGATCTGAATTGCGTCTATTGGCACCAATTCAACGAGCTCAAAGTTCTTCCTTCTCAACCGAATCAAATGATCAGTAATTTCACTAGGATTAAGAGTATTGATCCTCTACGACAATCAGCATTCTATGTTTGTGAGACTGTGTTGGTTGATGCCTTTTAATGTTTCTCTTAAAAATTCTTGCATTATTGATACTATGAAGTTTAGTCCTTAAATTTCTTATGGCTAATGTCTTAGGTCTCTTCAAAAATATCTTAGTAATATCATGTTATTTCTGGTAGAATTTTTCATTCATCTTGTGTTATACGATCATCATCAGACCAATCCAGCTTCTATCGTTGCTCTTTTGACGCATTTCAAGACACTCTTTACACCCATTCAAATCGCCAATTCTATGGTGATTGCCAAATTATAGACACTGTAGTTTTCATCTTTGGAAACGCAACTGTCTTCTACAATACTGTGTAATACAGCCAAGGCAGCCCACGCCAGGCCAATTCAACACCACCATGGCCCAAAGCAAGTCAGAACCGAATCACAACACCAATATGTCAATCCAACGGTGTCGAATGACTTCAATTGACAATCTGACGGCTACTACTTTTCTTGGTAGGCCTTGAAAGGACTATACTACAACTGTAATTATGCAATCATACATAAGGCAATATTTAAAAATAAGGCATATTAGCTATTCTAATTGGTTCAGATCCATGTTACATTGAATATACAGACAAACATCCAAAACATAATTTATCTGTATTTTTCTTCACTTTTAGATTAATTTCTCTGCAGGCCATGGGATTAACAAGGAACTTTGTCTGTATACAGAAATACAATGGATCTTGACTCCATTTAATAAGTATAAACCTGTTTTTAACTTGCTGTAATTATATAAATGAATGTGCCAGCCCACCAATTCATGTGTTGTTCATAATTCAAAAGCAAGAACTAAATGCCAGACCAAAAAGCCTCACTCTTCATCTCATTTCTCATTTCTCAATCGAACAAATAAGTAGAAGACTACTATTAATTGGGTAATTTTCATTTTCTATTCAATGCGTAATATATATATATATATATATATATATATATGATGAAACTTCTCTAAAAAAACATACATTCATAGAAAGAAATTGCTTCATTTAAAATTTTCAGTACTCTGTTCTGTAGGCTAATTTTTTCTTGATGACTTGTTTTACCAAGGCACTTCTCTGAAATTTAACTTCACTGAAAATACTAGTCAAGACTTGATTTTTACTGCATGTAACCGTCCCTTTACTATGAAATTTGTGTATCTTCATTAAAATCTAATCCTCTTAGTGAAAAAAACAGATCTTGAAAGGCTAGCTAATTCTGCGGTTAATGTTAGTATAACATATGGAGAGCAAACACTACCCTTCATAGGTGATTCAAAGTCTAAAACTAGAGAAAATGTGACAATTTCTAGTTGCTTAGCTGATCGGATAGAACGATATAATGATGCTATTGAAAATCTGAAAGAGGCAATTGAAGATATATTAGATCCTTAGAAACATTGAACTCATTAGTTAGCTCTGTGATGACCGATTCGGAGACTTTTGAGGAGGGATTTGAAGAGATGCAGCAGAATGACAAGTATGGATATTCTCCACTGGCTGATAGAAACTTGTATTTTAGTAAGTTGAGTAGTAATTTTCTTGCTATTACCACTCTTTTTAGTTGATGATGGATGATGGATTAATGTGTAAACTTTACTTGCAGATGAATTTAGTAATACTCAGCCAAATTCATTGGTTAATTAATTAATTAATTAGATTTTTATTGCATTTAGTTATTGCTTAAAATAGTTTGAAATTTTTCTTACTATTCAGTTATTATTTAGAATGGAAACAAAAAATTTATATAGTCGATCCCAATTAATTTGAAATTAAGATTAATTTGAGTTGCATTTTTTATTTTTTATTTTTTGTGTTGAAAAAATTGCAGAAAATGTGTTTAACTAATGGAAATAGAAAACTTTTTGCTAGAGTTGAAACAAGTAGAGAGAGTATTTTAACCAAACCAAGCTAACATAAAATAAAATACTATTTGAATTTTGCAGATTGAAGGTGCCATACAAATATGTAATTACACTTAAACTATATTTAAATTTAAATATTTAATTATATTTATAATTTATTTAAAGACTATCAGTCTTTTTTTCATATGATTAATTACTATTTTCTCCTTATAAAATAACTTAATACACTAAGTTTCTTCTGACATTTAAAAAATATATTAATTCTCTTTTGACAAATATCACAATATACTATTAAACATTTTCATCAATTTTTGCCATTAGTCAATTCTAAAATGGTAAATAATGACAGTAAAAAGATAGAAATACCATTACCCTTAATTTTTAATTAATTACATTTTATTTTTACTTTAAAAAATATTTTTTAGGATTAAAAAACTCATTTTCATATTTCTTGACAAGTTTAAAAATAAAAATATTTTTTTTATTTTATTTTTTAAAAAATAAAAATAAAAAAATAAAAAATAATTTTATAAAATATTTTTAGTTTTTATTTTTAAATTTATTAAAAATATGAAAATGATTTTTTTATTTGTATTAAAAAATTTAAGAAGAAATAATTTAATTTATTCTTAAATTATTTTTTAAAATAAAAAATAAAAAATATTTTTATTTATTTTTTATTTTTATATTTGTCAAAAAATATGAAATAAATTTTTTAACTCTAAAAAATTTTTTTAAAGTAAAAATAAAATGTAACTAATTAAAAATAAAAATTAAGAATATTTATATCTTTTTATTATCATTGTTGACCATTTTAGAATTGATTAACAGTAAAATTAGATAGAAGAGGTATTAGTAAAACAGGATATTTATTAAGAAAGAGTTAATATTTTTTTGAAAGGTCAGGATGACTTAGTATATTAATTCATTTTGTAGAAAGAAAATAATAATTAATCATTCTTTGTATTAATGTAATCCATTAGTCATGAGGTCTTTGTTTTTAATATTTTGTAATATGATGAATTAATTTTCACATATTATATACTATCCTTATTATAAAGGTTATATGTTAATTATATTATAAAAAATTGCACAAAATGATAGAAATACAATATTTTTTATTTATTAAAATATTTTATTATTTATCGAGTTAAAATAATAATTTAATATATTTATAATCTAATCATCAAATTAAATTTAAATATTTTAAATATTCTTTTAAAATTAATTGAAACATAAACATTAAAATTTAAAAATTTTAGACATTTTAATTGAATAAAATTTGAATAATGCATCATGTCAGTTGGATATGGATTACATACCCTACATCCAATTTATGCGGGACTCAAGGATGCAAATTTGGTGCAACGATATACTCAAATTCATACATTTTTTTTTTTTGGTGCCATGATAGGCTCTTATTTAACTTTGATATAAAATTTATATAATTACAAAATTGTTCTATAGGGAAATAATTGACCTATATATTGATATAAAACACATACTTTGCAGGTGCACTATGGTTTATTAATTGACTTAATTGAGTGCCAATCAAGAATTAAACTCAAATATTTGTTTCAAATTGATGATTTAGTGATCTCCAAAAAGATGTGAATCTCTTTCGGTATGAATTTAAACTTGAAGAACGATTTTGGACCTACAAAATAAGCACACAAAAATCAAAAGGCCAAGTTTGTAATTTGATAAGGCCTGAGAGGAATAGACGAAAAGTGATAAACTGAATCTATCTCTTAGTAATTAAGAATGCCAATTACATATCCCAATTTTTAGCTTCTTGTTAAAATCGGATCGAATCAATTGATTGAATTAAAAAATTAAGAATCGAATTAGGTCCAATCAATTTTTATTTATTTATTTTTAAAAAATTAGTTAAAAAATTAGTGAATCGATTGATTAATCAGTGAACTGATCAAATCGGATCGATTTTTTCAGTTCGAAAGGGTCAAATTTTTTTTATTTTTTATCAAAACAATGTCATTTTGTCAAGTAAAAAGAGCGCTATTTTGAATTAAAATAAATTAAGAGAATTTCAATAATTTCGTTTCAATTTTATCGACACTAAAATCATGACTCTATTACATGTTATCTTATTGTGTGAATAGATATTTGAACAAGTGAATATCTATAACTTATTATATATATAACTTTTGACTTAATGTAATTGAATTAACTCCATAAAAAATATGGTCTTATATTAATTCTTAATTTTATCATAATTATATTATATTTATTTTTATCATATATATAATAAATGTCAAATTATATATATATATATATATATATATATATATATATATATATATATATATATACACCGATTTAATCGATTTGATTTCGATCGAACATCTGATTTTATGACTTTTTATTTTCATCTATTCTTTAACCAATTCGATTATGAAAATATTGATTTTCAGGCAATTTATTAGGGTTGGTAGATATGTTACTATATCAAGAGGGTATTGAAATCGGTGTGTGCTATAATTACTTGAGAAAAAATTAAGTAAACTTTACTTGAGTTTTAAATAGTTATTTTTAAATTGATTATAGCAATTTTTATTTTTATTACCCGGTTAACCTGTTTTCTTTCTTAAAATTCTTGTTTTCCTATCAAAATCACCTGATAATTTTTAAAAATTACCTGCTTACCCGATAATTGCTTTTGAAAATTCGATTTTTATCTATTTTAAAATCACCAGATTCTTAAAATTCATTAGGTGATTTTCTTAAAATTACCGTATTACCTAATGATTATCTTTGCTACTTAACACCTCATTTTTTTAACCTACAATATAGTTAATATTTTGTAAATTGATTAATTTACAAAATAATACATTAAAAAAAGTATTTTATAAAAAAGTATAAAATTTTTAAACAAATAGTTGATATTTTTTAAATTTATCAATTTGCAAAATAATACACTATAAATCTCAATATTTTGTAAAAAATAAAAAATTTTATAAAAATGAGTGATATTTTTTAAATGAAATCATTTACAAAATAATATACTAAAATACCCAATATTTTATAAATAAGTAAAAATTTTTACAAAAATTAATGACATTTTATAAAATGGTTTATTTACAAAATAATACACTAAAAAAAAAATTATTTTGAAAAAAAAGTGTAAAATTTTTAAACAAATAACTGATATTTTTTAAATTTATCAATTAACAAAATAATAAATTACAAACTCCAATATTTTGTAAAAAAATAAAATAAAAATTATAAAAATAAGTGATATTTTGTAAATAAAGTTATTCATAAAATAATATACTAAAATCCCCAATATTTTATAAATAAGTGAAAAATTTTACAAAAAACAGTGACATTTTATAAAGTGGTTCATATACAAAATAATACAGTACATACCCCAATATTTATGCAAAAAATGAAAAATTTTATAAAAATTGATAATATTTTATAAATCCTTTCATTAATAAAATAATATACTACAAAACACAATATTTTGCAAAAAATTATAAAAAATAGTAATATTTTGTAAATCATTTCATTCACAAAATAATATACTATAAAACCTAATATTTTGCAAAAAAAATTGAAATTTTTTATTAAACTTGATAATATTTTGTAAATCTTTACATTAAACTAGCTAATATGAATTTGAAACCAAATTAATTTGAGGTCTAACTATATTAATTAATTAATCTCCTTTATAATAGTGGAAAATAAGTAAATTTTTTTTTAAAAGTAATATTTTGTAAATGTCTTTATTTATAAAATAATACCCTATAAATTTCAATATTTTGTAAATATAAATAAGTGAAAATTTTTGTAAAAAATGATTATATTTTGAGGAGAGAGAAAATATAAGTGACTTTTGAAATTTAAAATACTGTATGTCCATAATTTATCAGGTGATTTTTAAAAATCATTTGCTCACTCGTTGATTGTTTCTGAAAATTTAATTTTTGTCTATCTTAAAATTATCAGATATTTTTTTAAAATCACCGTGTTACCTGGTAATTATCTCTATCATTTAATATCTCATTTTTCTTAACCTGCAAAACAATTAATATTTTGTAAATTAATTAATTTACAAAATAGCACATTAAAAAAAATATTTTATACAAAAGTGTAAAATTTTTAAACAAATTGCTGATATTTTTTAAATTCATCAATTTATAAAATAATAAACTACAAACTCCAATATTTTATAAAAAAAATTATAAAAATGAGTGATATTTTGTAATGAAGTTATTTATAAAATAATACACTAAAATCTCCAATAATTTATAAATAAGGAAAAAATTTTGCAAAAAATAGTGACATTTTATAAAGTAGTTCATTTATAAAATAATATATTGCATATCCTAATATTTATGCAAAAAATAAAAAAATTTGTAAAAATTGATAATATTTTATAAATCCTTTTATGACGCAGCGGAATATCAATGGAAAACGAAAATAATATTACAATCTGTTGATTCGCGCACGAATACCGGAAAGTAATCTTCTATAACCTGTTGATTTTATAAATACCAGGAAATAAGTATAAATTTCGTGTTTTTTAGGAAAACCGAAACTGGAAAAAAAGTAGGGTTTCTTATTATGTGGTAAAAACTGTCTCTTACAAACAAAACACGCCTATTTATAGGCTAAAAAAAAAAAAAAAACCCTAATGGGCTTAATAGGTTTCGGCCCAAAATAATAAAATAAAATAGTTTAAAAAAAAAAAGAAAACAAATGCACATAAAACTTCAGGAGCTCCGTTCGGGCTTTAAACGGATGATTTTGGGGTCAAAACTGTGCCGTATTGGGTTTCCCAAGTATTGTTGTAGATTTCTGAACGAACTTCAAAACAAGTACTCATGGGCCCGTGGCTCATCCTGTGCTGAAAGTTATGGCCTTTTAGAGGCGACCTGCGCGAAATGTCATATATTGCTTCTCCAAAAACTGTAAAACCCGCTCCTCTATTTGCTGACCCGCATCATTTTATTAATAAAATAATATATTACAAAACACAATATTTTACAAAAAAGTGAAAATTTTTGTAAAGATTAGTACTATTTTGTAAATCCTTTTATTCACAAAACCCAATATTTTGTAAAAAAAGTGAAAAAATTTGTAATAATAAAAGATATTTTGTAAAGTCTTTCATTTACAAAATTTTACACTACAAATTTTAATATTTTATAAAAAAATATAAAAATTTATAAAAATGACTTATATTTTATAAATAGTACAATTTACAAAATTTTATATTACAAATTTCAATATTTTGTAAAAAATTATAAAATTTTGTAAAAATAGCTAATATTTTGTAAATCGTACAATTTATAAAAATTTACACTAAAAATTTCAATATTTTGTAAAAAAATGCAAACTTTTATAAAAGTGACTTATATTTTGTAAATCATACAATTTACAAAATTTTACACTACAAATCCTAATATTTTGTAAAAAAATATAAAATTTTATAAAAGTGGTTTATATTTTGTAAATCGTACAATTTACAAAATTTTATATTACAAATCCTAATATTTTGCTAAAAAGTGTAAAATTTTGTAAAAATGGCTTATATTTTACAAATCGTACAATTTATAAAATATTACACTATAAATTTTAATATTTTGTTAAAAAATGCAAAATTTTGTAAAAATAGTATATATTTTGTAAATCGTGCAATTTATAAAATTTTACACTACAAATTTTAATATTTTATAAAAAAAATATAAAATTTTATAAAATTGTTTATATTTTATAAATCGTACAGTTTACAAATTTTACACTACAAATCCCAATATTTTGTAAAAAACTGTAACATTTTGTAAAAATGACTTATATTTTATAAATCGTACAATTTACAAAATATTATACTACAAATCACAATATTTTATAAAAAAGTGTAAATTTTTATAAAAATGACTTATACTTTATAAATCGTACAATTTACAAAATATTACACTACAAATCCTAATATTTTATAAAAAAATACAAATTTTTGTAAAAATGCCTTATATTTTGTAAATCGTACGATTTACAAAATATTATATTACAAAACCCAATATTTTATAAAAAAAAATGTAAAATTTTGTAAAAATGTCTTATATTTTGTAAATTGTACGATTTACAAAATATTACATTACAAACCCCAATAATTTGTAAAAATGTGTAAAATTTTATAAAAATTATTTATATTTTATAAATTGTACGACTTACAAAATATTATATTACAAATTTCAATAATTTATAAAAAAATGTAAAATTTTGTAAAAATGACTTATATTTTGTAAATTATACGATTTACAAAATAATATATTGCGAACTCCAATATTTTGTAAAAAAATATAAAATATTATAAAAATGACTTTTATTTTATAAATTTTATGATTTATAAAATATTACACTATAAATTTTAATATTTTATAAGAAAATGTCAAATTTTATAAAAATTACTTAAATTTTATAAATTGATTAATTTAATATTTTTAATTTCCTTAAATTTTTTATTCATTTTATATTATTACTACTTTTTAATTAATAAAAACATTTCAAATTTTTGTTTCACATTATAATTTG